>CAODLS011008296.1:0-18947 GCA_948243855.1 Flueggea neowawraea
CATTTCATTTTAACATTTTAGTAATATTATAGAAGGGTTTGCTTTGTTCCAAGTTTAAAACATATAGACCATAAGATAAGGTTGCAACACTATAAAATATGTCTCCATGATAGATGGAAAGATTATTATTCTTAATAATAAAATGAAAACCATCATTGTCTAAACAAGAAACAAAAATAATGTTCTTACTCATAGTAGGAACATAATAACAATTCGACAATTGTAAAACAAGTCCACTACGTAAAGTTAAATAATTAGTTCCTACAGCTAATGCAACAATTCTTACTCCATTGCCCACTCGTAGGTCCACTTCGCTTTTCATCAATGATCTACTATTTCTCAATCCCTACAAATTAATGCAAATATGAGCTTCACATCCAGTATCAAATACCTATGAGGAATTAGTAGACATATTGATTTCTATAACAAAAATACCTGAAGAAGAAACATCGGTTTTCTTCTTTTCCAATGACGTTCATTGCAATGAAAGCAAACACTTTCTCTTGCTATGGTTATCTTAGCTTTAGGCTTATTAAGCTTGGATTTTCCTTTGCCCTTGCCAACAAACTTTGATTAGCCTTGCCTTTGACTTTTCCCTTTTGTACCATTAGCACATTATTGGTGTTAGAAATGCTCTTCTCAGTATTCTTCAACATATCAAGAAGCTCGTGATGGACTTATCCATGTTGTGCATGTTGTAATTCATGACAACCTGGTCATAACTACTTGGGAGTGACCTTAAGATTGTATCTATGGCCAACTCCTTTGATACTGAGTACAAAATCTCTCAAGTTGATCAAGATGACCTTTCATCTTGAGAACATGTGCACTAACTGAAGTTCCAGGTGCCATCTTACACTCATTCAATGCCTTCATTGTCCAGAACCTTTCTTGACGTACTTGTTCTTGGAACATTTTCTTGAGATGCCTCATCATGTCAAATGCTTTCATAGCTTCAAATTTCTTTTGCAAATCCACAATCATGGTAGTAAGCATAAGACATGACATCTGTTGAGTCACTTACATGCTTCTTGTAAGCATCTTTTTGTGCTGTAGGGGGCATTGGGTGCGGGTACTTAGGGAATCATTGTATCTACGACTTAAGTCTTCCTTTCTTGCTTAAGCACAATTCTTAAGTTTCGAGACCAATCAAGGAAGTTAGTCCCATTCAATTTCTCCTTCTCAAGGATTGATCGCAACATAAAGGTTTATGTGTTGTTGTTTGTTGTCATTATATCTACATACAAAATATGCAAAATTAATAAAGAGGTCTTTATTAACTCCTACTAAAATTAGCATCCCTAAACTTAATTTAAGCTTTAAACGTAGTGGGTACATAATCCATATTTCACTTAAAGTTAAGTCAGCTGAGCTAGTCCTTAACCTTAACTATTTAGGTAGAAAACTCATTTTTAATTATATTATATATAACTCTTGTATTACTAGGGATTTTGACATCTCATGTCTAGATATTATATCCATTTCCATGCCCTAGGCTCAAATCCATTTTGGTAGCCATGTTAAGTCTAACCATAACCAAAATATGGATATAACCATTATCCACCCTTTCCTAGCTAAGGTAATCGAGTGCACCCTGTGGAGGCAAAAGCTAAACATCGACGAACAATGGTTTGACAAGCATTGATTATGGAAGGCATTTTTCGACTTACTATTATAGGGAATCGGTTTTGTTTGTTAGATTTGCATGGAATACAAAATAAAACATACATCCATGGCATATATTCATCAAATATATATGCAACATAAAGTAAACTTAACATGACAAAGCCTAAATCTAAGTTTGATCTCACTAGCCAATGTGAAGATCAAAGGTCAATCTAGGGTGATCTTCAATCATCCTTCAATCTTCATTGCTTTGAACGGCCTCCATATTCTTTTACATACATTTGTATAAAATTCTATACTAGAATAATCTAAATGAAAATAGGCACATTCGTCAAAAGCCGAAAAACTAAAATTGGCCCATTCGCCAAACTATTACAATGAACAATAATAAACCAATCACATCGAATAATTGGGCTATGTCATGCACCATGCATATCGAATCATCATTCAAAAATATAATCAGATTATATATACACACATAAACATCATTAAATCAATCGAATAACTACATCGATTAAACATTGGATGTGTAAAGCGATTTCACAAGCCGGTTGCGACGGATGTTTGTAATTCGCATTGCTTATGAAACGAGTTGCTAATTTTTAAACCTCAATCTGTATTAATCTCATTAATACTTGAATCTCATAATAAAATTATAATTTGTTCCATTATTTGTAATCTCATTACAAACCAATCATACAAAACCCTAAACGGCTTTCTAGATGATTCTTAACAACCTTTGCAATTAATCATGCATTTTCGGTCATTATAATAAAATTCTCAATTTTATCTTGCTAAATTAAATCCTTATATACATCAATAATTCAGCAACAATATTAAACAATAATAACAATGGCCGAACTCATCAAGCATCAAAATTATATCGCATATAAAAGAAATCGCCTATTTTGATGGTGCAAGTGGCTCTAATACCACTGTTGAAATTCATGACTAAGTTTATGACATTCATAAGTATACATGGCAGCAGAAATAACAATATTTACCTTAAATTGATTCTTTGGTTCGAACGAATGGTAATGTTGGTATAACTTTTAGTATAAAACTCGAGATCCTTTCTCTCACGTTGCCTTGGTGCAAACGTGTCTAAAAGTATCCACACGAACGAACATGCCTAGATTGGTGGAGTGTACTAGCACAAAGAATCTCTATTCTAGATCTCACAAATTTTCTTCCCTTTTTTGGAGTAAAATTCTGCCAAACTCTCAAGAATGCACTCCCAAAATTCGGCCTCACCTTATGCACATATATATAGAGTTGTGTGAAACCCTAGTCTAAGCTAGATAGGTTTCTTCTTACTTACCCTATAAGTATAAGAACTCCATATCCCACAAGAATTAGGGTTCCTAACATGGGCCAAATTTATGTCACACATAAAATACCCCAAAATCTATTTAACTTAATAAGACATAATTTATATTAAAAACCCATTACATTAATGGATAATATCTTATATTATATTTATGATACAAATCATAAAACCTAAATTATTAATGATTAATTAAATTAATCATCTTAATAATTTAATTACCATGAGAGAGAATATTTGTGAACCAATTCAATTCGTTCTTGTGTGTGACCTAATAGGCCCACTTGAAGATGGAAATGGGCATTATCCTAAAACTTGGGCCCAAAGTACATAAGCGGTATCTAGTAATACATTATGGCAACCCAAAATCGAGTGGATGTTAGAGATCCGAGTTTAACCTTTCGTAGTTTGATATTTAGTCCTTTTATCTCACGATATCTAGATTAAGCATAAGGCATGGTCATATGCCAACCTTATATGCCTAATACGTTTCTTGATCCCAAGAAGATTGATATAACAAATAACATTGATAAACCCTTTTTATCATTTCATTTGAGTATGGATTCATTCCACCAATCCTAATCATCAAGTCGCCTAAATTCATCACTCTCAGTATCACTCCTCTAAATGATTCATGACATATCCAATCATAGCCTTTATAATTACCATGTTACGGATAATGTTTGACTTAGTTAAAACATGAGATTCATTATGTAGGAGTCGATAGTAAGTTTCAGTTAAAGGACTCAAAGTCAACAAAGCATGAAAGCTACTTGTGACATTAATCTATGAAATACTTTCATAGTGGACTAGTCCAATACGTGTTCCCTAACACGTATCTATGTTCTAAGTGATGTATTTACATCCATAATCAGTAAAACGTGATTATCCACTTAGCAATATAGTAATCTTAATTTCTTATCATTCTTATGATAATATTCGATTAGGGATATTTAGAATAGTATTCTTTTAACCTTAGGGTTTTACTTCCAAGTCACGTACTTGATGACATAAGGAAGAATGAACTATTCATGGATATTTTATCAACATAAAACATATTATAATATTTCATAGATATGAAATGAAATGTCTCTTTATTAAATGATAAATCAAATGACAATGTACATAAATGATTGAACTAGTGCACCAAAACTAACAACACAACATAAAAAATTTGTCTAAGTTTTGATAATTTAACAAAAAAACTAAAAATTTAAAGTAAGGCACGTTAAAAAAAACTAGCACACGTTATTGGATGGAACTCACACTGAACTCAAGACAAAATGGCAACTACGCACGTTAAAGGGTCATAAACACACCTTATAGATAAACAACGTGCTCTAGTGAAGTAATAACGCACCTTAGCAATCACCCTTGTATGAAGAACGCTAAGTGAATGTTTATGCACAATGCTAAGGAACACTATGCAATGAAGAACGTGTGGACTTGCAAGAATGAAACAAGCAACTAGGCATGCTATTGGAACAAGAGTGCACGCTATTGAACACCAGAAGCTACTGGAACTTTGTTTTTCTTGTTTAGGAAGGCCAATGAATTAGCAAGCCACGTTATTGATGCACAAGATGCTACTGGAATGTTATTCCATTCTCTAAGGTGTGCTAATGATAAACAGTGTGCGCTATTAAAGAAGGCTTTAGAAGTCGTTTGAAGAACCAAGCTAAAGGGTGGTATATGTTTTCTTGTTAGACTGGAAAACAAGTGTTAGGTTTCTAGTGAGCCTAGAAAACTAGGGTTGGTTTTCGTGTTTCATCCCTAAAAAAATGTATTGAAGGTTTCTTATTATCCTACGAAAACAATGAGTTGTAACGATTTCACCTGCATCTGGAAGTGATGAAGTATAGTGGATTCTAAACTCTCTAGTGAGCTAGAGAAGTGGACATAGGTCAAAAAGGACCGAACCACTATAAATCAGGACTTTGATCTTCTATCCTTTACTCTCTTAGTTGCTTTTAAGTTTATCTTTTGTGGTTGTGAATTGGATCAAGCTTTTCGTTTTGTTTTTCTACTCATTGTGCAAAAGTTTTCAAAAGGCATTTAACTTCAATTAAAAAACCAATTCACCTCTCTTTTGGATTGTCATAGTGGGTTTACAATTGGTATCGAAGCTTTGGTGCTCAAATTTAAGGCTTTACATCCTTGAGTTTTAAAGACCCAACATGGCAAATTCAGGAGACTTATCAAAATATGAAGGATTATCAATTAACCAAGCCTCCTTTCTTTGATGGCAATGAATATGTATATTGGAAGACTCGAATGATGGTTTTTCTAAAGTGTGAAGCAGAAGAAGTATAGGATGCAGTAGAAACCGGTCCATTTGTGCCAAAGAAAATAATGGATGAAGTTGAACTCCTAAAGCCAAAATTAGAATGGACAGAACAAGACAAGAAAATGGTGTGCTACAATAACAAAGCTATAGACATTCTGTTTTGTGCTCTTAGAAAGACTCAATTCAACAAAGTTCAACAATGCTCCACATCTCACAAAATTTGGAGAACCTTGGAGATTACCTTTAAAGGAACTTCTCAGGTGAAGGAGAACAAAGTGTCTCTTCTTGTCCACAAATATGAGTTGTTTAAAATGATAGAAGGAGAAGGGATTCAAAAGATGTTTGATAGGTTCAATGACATCATAAATGGCTTAAAAGCACTTGGGAAAACCTACTCAAACTCAGAACTAGTAAGAAAAGTTCTAAGGGTTGTACTAAAGTCTTGGGCCTCCAGGAAGGATGCTATCTTAGAAGCTAAAGATCTTAATGTCCTGCCTTTGGAGGAATTATTGGGATAATTTCTCACAGATATGAAATGGGACTTCAAAAATATGAGGAACAATGATATAAACTTTACAAAAGAAGATGAATGGCTTTAAAGTCCAAGGTCATTAAGGAATCCGATGTTCAAGAAGATGAAGACAATGATGATGATGAAATAGCAATGTATGCCAGGAGATTCAGAAAGTATATGAGAAAGAACAAACCTTGGAAGAGGAACATAGATAAAATCTCAAAAGAGGAAACAAAAAGAGATTATAGGAAGGAATTCAAGAAGGAAGGAAAGAAGGAAAACTCAATCATTTGTTATAAGTGTAACAAACCAGAAGATGTGAAGCAAGAGTGTCCTCTTCCCAAGAATTTTTCCAAGTTTTCAAAGAAAAAGAAAGAAAAAGCCATGAAGGCAACTTGGAGTGATAGTGATGAAAGTAGCTCCAAAGAAAATGAAGAGATAGAGGAGATGGCTAACTTGTGCTTAATGGCATTAAAAGATGAAGTCTCAAGTGATGAAGAAAATGAGGTAAGTGAACATTTCACCTTCGATGAACTACATGATGCCTTTGAAGATTTGCATGATGAATTTCAAAAATTGAGAGCTAAATATGTTGCATTGAAAAAGAGCTCCAATGAACTTGGTGCAAAGTTTAATGCATTAAGCAAGGAGAAAATTGCATTAACAAATTAGAACTCACTTTTCAAGAGTGAAGTTGAGAAGTTCTCATCAATTGTCTATAAGCTTACAAATGGGAAAGAGAACCTTGAGAAACTACTTGGGTCTCAAAGACAATCTCTATCCAAACTTGGCTTAGTCTATAGTGTTTTCACACCTAGAAAATCTTCTAAAACCATTTTTCTTAGGAAAGGCAGTATAGTTAATGATGCATGCACTGTTTATGGTGATCATTGACATATAGCGCACACTTGCAAGTTGAGATTGACAAAGAAAATTGAAACTAAAAGAATTTGGTTTCCAAAAGGAACAATTCCTCCCGATTTAGGCAAAACTAACCTTAAAGGACCAAAAAAAGTTTGGGTACAAATTTCAAAGATTTGGCTACCAATTTCAAAGGTTTGACGTGTCATTGTAGGTGTGCTTAAGAGCAAAATCCAAGAAACATGTGTGGTACTTGGATAGTGGCTGCTCTCACCATATGACAAGAGATAGAGCAATGTTTTCTCAACTTGATTCCAGAAATGGAGGCTATGTGACCTTTGGTGACAATGCAAGATGTAAGATTGTTAGAGAAGGTAAGATAGGTAAGTCTACCAACATTACTATTGATGACGTATTTCTTATTGATGGCTTAAAACACAATTTGCTTAGTATTAGCCAATTTTGTGACAAAGATTATAAGGCAGTGTTTGGACCTAACAAATGCATTATTCATGATAGTGTTGGAAATGTTATGTTTACTGGTTTGAGACAAAACAATACTTATGTTGTTGATTTGCTTGATCCCAATTCTTTCATTGAGACTTGTTTTTCGGTCGTGAACAATGAAGCATGGCTTTGGCATAGAAGGTTAGGACATGCTAGCATGAATACAATTTTAAAGCTTTCTAAAAAGGATTTTTGCCAAAAATTAGATTTGAAAAGGACTTAATGTGTGATGCATGTGTTAAAGGAAAACATTTAAAATCATCTTTTCATAGCAAAAATTTGATTTCTACCACAAGACCTTTAGAGCTTTTTCATATGGACTTATTTGGTCCCACTAATAATCTAAGTCTTGGTGGAAAAGCATATTGTTTTATGATTGTTGATGACTTCTTTAGATTTACATAGGTTTTCTTTCTTGCACAAAAAAATGATGCTTTTCATACATTTTCATCCTATAGCAAAAGAGTTCAAAATGAAAAAGGCTACACCATTACCTCCATTAGGATTGATAGAGGTAGAGGGTTCTCATGTGATCCATTTATATCCTATTGTGACGAGCATGGAATTTTGCACAACTTTTCTACTCCAAGGTCACCTCAACAAAATGGAGTTGTTAAGAGAAAAAATATGATTTTGCAAGAAATAGCAAGGACAATGTTAATTGAGAACAATTTGCCTAAGTAATTTTGGGCTAAGGCTATAAATGCATCTTGCTATATAATTAACACGGCTTATGTGCAATCCATACTCAAGAAAACTCCATATGAGTTATGGAAAATGGAAAGCCTAACATTTCCTACTTTCATATGTTTGGCTGTAAATGTTTTGTTCATAACAATAGGAAAGATACCTTAGGAAAATTTGATTCCAAATATGATAAGGGTATATTTCTTGGATATTCATCAACTAGCAAGGCTTATAGAGTCTTCAACAAAAGGCTTGAAAAAATTAAGGAATCAATTCATGTTATATTTGATGAAACGAACTGTTTTATGCTAAGGTTAGATGATGATGATTGCAGTCCAGGTATTGGAGACAAAATGAAAGACTTGAACCTCAATGAAAGTAGAAATGACTTGTCTCAGCTAAGCTAATAAGATTCTAAGGATATGGATGTCAAAGACTTGCCTAAATAATGGAGCTATGCTAAGTCACATCCAAAGGATCTAATTATTGGGGATGCTTCAAAAGGTGTTACCACTAGAGCAAACCTACAACATGCTTCAAATGTTGCATTTATTTCTCAAGTGGTCCCTAAGAAAGTAGATGAGGCATTGGAAGATGAATACTGGGTCCTATCAATGCAAGCTGAATCGAACCAATTCGAAAGGAACCATGTATGGGAATTAATGATAAAACTAGATGGTGTGATGGTGATTGGAACCAAATGGGTGTTCAAAAACAAGGAAAATGAAGAAGGACAAGTAGTCACAAATAAATCTAGAATTGTGACTCAAGGGTATCTTTAAGAAAAGGGCATAGAATTTGAAGAATCATTTGCACCAGTGGCAAGACATGAGGCAATCGGAATCCTTTGTTTATATGCATGCTTCAAAACTTCAAGTTATTCCAAATGGATGTCAAACATGATGTTTTGAATGGATACATCAAGGAGAAAGTCTACGTAAAATAGCCACCTAGCTTTTAAGATCCACACCATCTAAACCATGTCTACAAGCTTAAAAAGGCTCTCAATTTTTACTAAACAATGGGTTCAACAGAGGTAAAGTAGATAACACTCTTTTCATTAAACATAAAAAAATTATGATTTACTCTTAGTGCAAATATATATGGATGATATAATATTTGGTGCTACTAATCCCTCTTTATATGATGAGTTTTCTGAGTTAATGCAAAAGGAAATCGAAATGAGCATGATGGGAGAGATTAGCCACTTTCTCGAATTGCAAATCAAACAAGCAAAGGATGACATCTTCATTAATCAAGGAAAATATATCAATGATATGCTAAGGAAATATGGAAGGAGAATGCCAAGCTTGTTGTAACCACTATGAGCACAACCACTAAACTCACCAAAGACGAGCAAGGAAAAGCAGTTGATGAAAATCTTTATAGAGGTATGATCGAATCATTTCTTTACCTTACTACTAGTGGGCCAGATATTATGTTTAGTGTTTGCATGTGTGCACGATTTCAGTCCTATCCAAAAGATTCTCATTTGAGTGCTGTAAAAAGAATTTTTAGATACTTAATTGGTACCAAGAATGTAGGCTTGTGGTATCCCAAAAATGATTGTTTTGATCTTATTGGCTATAGTGATGCTAATCATGCAGGTTGTCAACTAGATAGGAAAGCACTTCAGGCACTTTCCAATTTCTAGGTAATTCACTAGTGTCTTGGTTTTTAAATAAGGCAAATTGTGTTGCACTATCCACGACTGAATCGAAATATGTAGCAGCTGGTAGTTGTTTAGCACAAATTTTGTTAATCAAACAAAAAATTTTGAATTTTGAAATAGTGTTTTCAAAGATTCCAATTAAGTGTGACAACACTAGTGCAATAAACATTTGCAAAAAAACCAATTCAGCACTCAAGAACAAAACACATTGATATAAAACATCACTTTATTCGTGATCATGTTCTTAAAGGTGATATTGAGTTAGAGTTTGTTTCTATTTGTGATCAACTTGCTGATATCTTTAAAAAACCTCTTGACAAAAAATCCTTTGTCTCAATAAGAAGAGGTATCGATATGTGTGATTTAAATGAATTTTGATTGTATGATTGTTATGCGCATTTTGTGTTCATATTCATTCATTCATGCATTTATAAATATATCAAAGAGATTAATATGCAAACTGAGGTCAAGAAGAGGATGGAAATTGAGTTAAGTGTTGGTTTAGAGGCTATAAGGTGTGTTAATAGGTTATCTACTCACTTTAATGTAAATAAGGTTTAGGTTGATTAAGGTATTTCAGGCATCAAGGTGGATTATGGATTGAATAAGGGGTGTAGATCAGATTGAAGCTTTCTAGAATTTTATCATCAAAAGGTTCTATGAGCCTAGGCGGTGCATAACGCGTGGATTTGATAAGACATAGCTAATGGAATTCAGATGTCATTGAACAAGGTGTGATATTGATCATGAACGCACGAAGTTGGTTGAATGAAAAAATATCCGAGAGGAATGAAGATCTTTAAGGCGCATTACTAAAGAATAGTGGCGCTAATGATTTGTTGAAAACTTTTCAAGTATCAGGTACTAGTCATTAAGGTGCGTTAATGGACACTAACGCATGGTGTGGAAGTATTTTTACTGGCATTAATGCGCATTAAGGTGCATGGTCAATGATGGACTTTAGGCATTAAGGTGCGGACTTGATCAATAACGAACGTAGAAGAATTAAATTACATTACAGTGCGTTGTTGAGGCTTCAAAGGGCCTCAATTTTCACTTTTTACCCTAAATAGAAAACACTTTCTCTTCCTATTTTCAAACTCATTACCATTCGAATCAAACCCTAAACCTCTCAAACACTTTCTCTCTTTCTAACACTCAACAATTTTTCAGACTCATTACTATCTGAATCAAACCCTAAACCTCTCAAACGATTTCTCTCTCTAACACTCGAAATCTCTCAACTCTCTCTCAAAACCCTAAACCCTCATCTCTTTCATTTTTTCTTGTTTATCTCAACAACTCAAATGCGAATAAAAGATGGCAAAGAAATGAGAATAGAGATTGAAAGTCGTTCATGATGTGCCAACTTCTGAAAAGGCAGAAACATCTCAAGCCACCGAAAGGAAATGCTCTGAAAGGGTTTCAAATACAGCAAAAAGCAAGCAAGTTACTACTCCTTTAAAGAAACTCAAAAGATATTTAGCAGAGGAAGGGTTTGATTTCGTAAGGTTTATTGATTTTGCATCGTCTAATAGGTATGAAATTCTTCAGACGATTCAATTTTTTGACTTTAGAGTCTTTGATTTTATAAGTTTGAAGGAAGGGAAGTTGGACTTAGTCAAAGAATTCATGAAATATGGTCTGAAAGATTTCTATTCTGAAGGGAGCGATTACTATCCAGAATTGGTTAGAGATTTTTATTCTAATGCTGGTATCTATCAAGATGATGATGAATTCAGTGTTGACTTCGAAATTGGAATCAAAAGTCGTGTGAATGGGGTTGAAGTTCGTGTCACTGATCAACTCCTTTATGAATTGTTTAAGCTACCAACACATGGATGTACTCCTAAGAAAGGGAAAGAAAAGGAAAAGGAATTCATTGATGAGGACGAAAATCTGGTGACAGTGAACAAAGATGAAATACAGAAATGATTATTGGAATGATGTGGAGTAGTTGAAGTCAAAGCAAATATGTTGGATCAGAATGGCTTAGGGGTTCTTTGGCGAATGGTACACCTCTCTCTCACTAAGATCATCAATCCATGATTCCATTCACAGAATCATATCACATTTCAAGATCAAATGTGCATTTGTTTGCTAATGACTGGAAGGGATGTATATTTCCCGATCATGGTTCTGAATGTGGTGATGGAAAAGGTGAGAAGTTTCAATAAACCCACATGTGGACTCAAAGATAAGTGGAGAAAGCAAAGCATATTGTATCTGTGTCATCTCACACGAATCTTTAAGTAGTTCAATGTGGATTTCACTAGATTTAAAGAAGAACCAGCAGTTGAAAGTCACCAAATTCGAAAAGAAAACTTGAGAGGGTTCAAGTTACTTAACATTATGGACAAAGGCTTTGTTTATCGTCCCTACATTCGAAGCACAGATGCATTTATGGACCAAAATGATGAAAAATATAGACCAAAACTATTGGAAATGGTATTTAAAAGAATTGGATTAAAAGAAAAAGTGGTTATTGCAAAGTCAGTTGAGGAAGAGGTTCAAAAAATTGGAAAAACTAGTGGAATCAGTGGAGCCAAGTCTCTTAGCGTGGCTAAGAGTGAATTTTAGCTATTCAAGGATCACACTAAGGCAAGATTAGAGAGGATTGAAGAATTTCATAAGCTTATGTTCAACAGCATTGAAAGTTTGAGAACCGAGAAAAATGTTGATGAAATTGAGATTCCCGAGTTGTCTCAAAAACACATGCCATCGAGTTCCACAGATGCTCAACTAGAGGAAATCCCTCCTCATATAAAAGATCTTCCCTCTGCTTAACAAAAAGATGCACCAACTACCTCACAACTTAATGAACAAGTCTTAGAAATGAGCAGGAAAGCTATAGCTTCAATGGTTAAAGAGGAAGTCGAAGAGGACAAGCACATGATTCTGAAAAGACAATCTCAGAAACCAACATGACAGAATAAGAGTTTACTGAGGTTCAACCAGTTATAGCAGAGAAACTTGGAACTTTGGCACAATCTTTGATTGAAGAGGTTCAAATATAGTCCCAAGAGCCATTAAAGGAAGTGGAAAGTGCAGAACCTAAGCTTATGCGAATCACAGACAAGGTTTCTGGGAAATCAGTGGCTATAATTCTTCCATAAGAGAGTCCAACAAACAATTGAAGAGATTGATCAAAATTACTTGAATCTCAATGATCCATTCCTAGAGTCTTCCGAAGCTCATTCACCATCCACTTCAAAAGCTTGAGCTCATTGCATAGATCCACATTTTGCATAACATCTCATTTTGTGTTCATGTCATCTCATTTTTCTTGTTTTATACTTAAATTTGATATAAATGACATGTACATGTACTAACTATTATCAATAGTATGAGCAATCCTTGCTTACATCTTCATATTGATTGTTTTGCTCTATTAATTGCTTAACTTTTTTATTATGACATAAAGGGGGAGAATATTAGTATGAATTTACATTTTTATGAAGTACTTCACAAAGTGACAAGGTTAAAAACCTTGGTCAATTTTCAATTTGTTTGTTGTGATTTAGTTTAAGAAATAGATGCATAAATTGAGGGGGAGTGCAAACTCTTTAGTGGTTTTGTCATCATTAAAAAGGGAGAGATTGTTGAGCCATTACATGGATAACATAAAAAAATTCCTCTAATTTTTAATGATTTAATAAAAAAATTGAAAATTTAAAGTAAGGAACGTTAACAAAACCCCAACACATGTTATTGGATGGAACTCACAGTGAACTCAAGACAAAATGGCAACTATGCACGTTAAAGGGTCATCAACGCTCCTTATAGATAAACAACATGCTCTAGTGAAGTAATGGCGCACCTTAGCAATCAATCTCGTATAAAGAACACTAAGTGAATGCTTATGCACAACGCTAAGGCACGCTATGCAATGAAGAACGCACAGACTTGCAAGAGTGAAATAAGCAACTAGGCACGTTATTGAACACAATAAGCTACTAGAACTTTGCTCTGCTTGTTTAGGCGCCAATGAGTTAGCAAGCCACACTATTAGTGCACAAGATTCTACTGGAATATTATTCCACTCACTAAGGCGTGCTAATAATAAACAATGCTTGCTATTGAAGAAGGCTTCAGAAGTTGTTTGAAGAACCAAGTTGAAGAAGCGTTAAAGAAATCAAGAACGCCCACTGATGAAAAGGTATGATTTCTGAAAGGGATTCAATAACACACGATATTGGAGCATAACGCGCATTGTCGAAGAACTAATTAGAAACTGACAAATCTATTATACGCTACTGGGAAATTCAAATTTGAATATTCCCTTAGTACAAGAATGTGTCAGAATCAAATGAGCGATCTTTGAGGTTGATAACGCATGCTACCAATCAGTAAAGCATGTTATTGAATTCATTAAGGCATGCTAAGGGTTTTTAAGACACACTACTAAATTGATCAATGCAATTCAAAGACTGACAAGGCACGCTATTGAGGTACACTATCAATCCATAAGCACTGGAATTTCAGTTTGGCATGCTAATGCCTTTTAACTCTCTTTGTACATTGCCTAGAGGAATGTATAGCTCTCGTTAATGACAAGAACGCATGTTATTGATGGTGACATCAATTAAAATAAAAACTTGTGCTTTTCTCACAATGGCTCTTTCAAAACTACAATGGCTATTTTCTGGTGCTCAAGTATAAATAGAGCCACGTACTTCAGAGGTAAATAAGAGAAACTTTCGAAAATTGGGGTAAACTCTTGCAAAATTAATTCTTAATCTTCTCTCTCTTCAAGCTTACATTGTTCTTGTGCCAACTAAGCTGTGATTCACATTTTTGTTCTTTAGTTGGTGTGAGATCTTGATTATTCTTCTGAAAATCCATTGTAATCAAGCTTTGGGTGTCAAAGCTTGAGGGTAGTATAGGTTTTCTTAGGTGGCAAAGCTAAAGAACCAAGCTTAAGGGTGGTATATGTTTTCTTGTTAGCCTTAAAAACAAGTGTTACATTGCTAGTGAGCCTAGAAAACTAGGGTTGATTTTCTTGTTTCATCCCTAAAACAAGTGTATTGAAGGTTTCTTGTTAGCCTGCGAAAACAAGGAGGTGTAACAGTTTCTCCTCCACCTGGAAGTGAGGAAGTATAGTGCATTCTAAACTCTCTAGTGAGCTAGATGAGTGGACGTAGGTTAAAGAGGACCGAACCACTATAAATCAGGACTTTGATCTTTTATCCCTTACTCTCTTAGGTGCTTTTGATTTTATCTTTTGTGGTTGTGAATTGGATCAAGCTTTCCATTTTTTTTCTAGTCATTGTGCAAAAGTTTTCAAAAGGCATTTAAATTCAATTAAAAATCCAATCCACCCCCCTCTTGGATTGTCATATTATGTTTACAGTAACAGGGCTTAAACGGGTAAACAAAGAAAACAAGTTGAAAGAGAAAGAAATAACTTAAGCTAGCTAATGCCAAGCCAATAAATAAAAGTTATGGTTCCTTCAAAACATGTAATGCACATTCCTTGACTTGATTCTTCGAAGCTTCCCAATTTGGAACATTACAGTACATACTTCGTTGCTTCTCTTTCCAACTTCAAAATTTCCATAATTTCCTTCATTCCACTTCCTTTTCTATTTTTTTCTCTTTTTTTTTCATGTTTTTTCACACAATGATATTCACATAAAACATGAATTGGGAAGCTTTGAAAATGTTCCATAAATTTGAATCATATCACTGCCATCGACCAAGAATTTATCACATTTTATCAACACATCAAACCAGTCGGTTTATGATTCTCACAAGAAAGCATAACATATAACGTGGCCCCTCAATCAATCATGCACCATCATTAAATAAAAAAACATTTGGCATGTGTAGCTTAATAAAACTCTAAACTTAGGTGCAAACGAAAGGTTCTACTAAGAAAACAGGAATGGTTAAATCGGGTGTAAGCAAAGAAAAGGCCAAGGCTCAACCTGGTAGACTAAGGGTATGACGTTGAAAAAGGTTGGAAAAACAAGAAAAAGGACAAGACATGGCTAACAAACAATTCCTCTTATCATATTACCTTCTCAATTCTAAAATAAATGCAGTGTCGAAACGCATCTCATGTCAAACTCGAGTACTACTCTACCATGGTTGGTTAAATCGCACAACAAAAATATGCATAGGGCCTAAATTTCTCACTAGCTTTGTATGAAGCTCAATACTCCTTCGTATCTAGTACCGATGGATGTTCAAGCCTAAATCTAAGGCACATAGAAATCAAAATTTATGACCGAAATGAGTTTCAAAAGAATGCAAAGGAGTCAAATATTTTCAAAAATCTTAGACTACTCATACCTGGTGGCAAACACAATTTAAGTCATGAAAATAATGCAAAACAAATGTATATGTAATCCTATAAAAACAAATACATATATGAACACAAATGCATGTAAAAACACATGAAATGCAAATACTACCCTCCCTACACTTAAAATTGGCATTGTCCTTAATCTATAAAAGGCAATAAAATTAAAAAGTGAGAGAGAGGAAAGAAAAGCTTCTTTGGCATCATGGTTGACACGATCTGTTTTTGAACTATGACCGGCGTGTAAGGTGAACAGTCTATGGGAGCCCAGCCTATCTCACACAAGCCTGATAAGACATTCTACCCAACTTATTCAATAAAAACATTTATCAAAGCATTTGTAAGATACAAAACACTGTACACTGAAATCATATGTATACATAATAAGTTATACAAAATGAAATCATGATATCAACTGAGTGTAAATCGAAAAGACAAAATAGGACCTGGTGTAGAGCTCTAACCAAAAACAATTGAGGTCGAACCAATATGGCACTCACTATCAATGGAACGCCTCACTAGGGGAAGGATGCCAAACAGTTGCCAAATGCCAAAAGATGAACATGATAAATAAGATAAGAAACATGGACAAGAAATAGAATAAAAGGGTAAGGATCCCTAGTGAGGAAACGACACTCCAGAGCGGCACCAGGCCTCTCAAAAAACTGTTTTGGAAACCATTTCACGATATGCAAATGCAGATGCAGACACTCGTCCAACGATGAAAGACCTACTTCGATCGAAGATTTAACACTGAAACCTCAAAAATTGGAATCTATGTAAAATTACAATTAGGTCCCTCAAACTTTGTAAAATTACAAACTAGTCCCTGAGAATTGGAAAATTATTAATTAGTGCTCAAAGCCCTGAACTTTACTAATATGTCCTCCAAGAAGTCAAAATCTTCAAATTAGACCCCTAACTCTTCAAACATGTAAGATACGAAAAATTACATCTTTGGTCCCTCAAAACTACAGCTTATTTAAGTAAAAAGAAGCCTTAATCAAGTAAAAAGAATTCTTACTCGAGTGATTTATGCCTAGATTACTAGAGTAACAAAATGGTCGACTCGAGTAATTAGGGCACTGACTTGCTCGAGTAACCGAATGGCTTACTCGAGCAATCCATACCCTAGAATTTCTAAAACTCAATCTAATCTTGATTTCACCGATTCAAATTGCAATCAATCACCCACATTGCCTCTAATCAACCTTCTAAACACATACCTAAGGTCCATTTCATCAAAACAACTCGAAATCACCTCAAAATCAACCCAAAATGAATTAACCTAAACCCATTTATGTTCATCCTCAATTCTTATGATTCCAAGCCAACTATAGGTTTTTTACACTCCTAATGGAACAATATAACAACGCCAAACACTCATTCCAATAGAAGCAACTTGCAACTAACCCTATGAGCATTTATTCAAAACCCTACAATGATAAATCTTGCACCAATGTAGAAGATCGTGCAAAATGAAGAAATGCAAGGGTGTAGATGCTTAATCTTACCTCAGAGATGATGTAGAATCAAGGAGAAGCATTGGAGGCAAAGTCTGGATGGATTTTGAGTGTTTGAGAGTGAGGGGTTGAGTTAGAACCAAATGAGTCGGCTATGGGGTATTTATAGACTTTATGTCCAAAGAAGCTCTTACTCAAGTAACACAAAGTGTTTACTCAAGTAATTCCTTCCCTAGATTATTCTGGGTTCTTCAATGACTTGAGTAGGTCATGCCAATCTCACTCGAGTAACGTACATTGTTACTGGAGTAAGTCACCCTTCTATTACTCGAGTAACTCCACTTAAAACGCCAAAAACATCAAATTTAACAACCCGCAACTTAAGATCAAATCAAATATCCACCGAAACCTTGACAAAAAGAGCGAGATATTACAATGGTGATGGTAGCCTGGCGGCAGTGACAAGCCTTGGCAAGTGAACAAGTGCACAAAGAGTGTTGAGCTGGTATAGAGCTAGCGACATTGGGCTTGACGAAATGGTTTGACTCTTCATCTCGACTAACGTCAGGACTAGTGAGCACGAAAGAGGTGTCCTCACTAGGGGCTATGTCAGCTAGAGGAGATGGCTGAGAAGAGTCAAAGAGGGATGAGTTAGTAATGAGGTCGGAGGGTGAGCGACGGTGGACAATATGGCAGTGTGTGGAAGGGCTGGCTTTAGGCATGACTATGGGTGGCGCTTGACCGCTGGTTGGCATAATGATGAGTCGATTAGCTACAGGGATAATAAAGCTATAAAGTGTGGGGAAGTTTGTGGAGGATCAAAGGTGGTAGGATTCCTGTCGGGTTGGTAAGGAACAATAGGAGAAGAGAATTAGGGATTTGGTCTTGTTTTAGGACCACTTATGTCGAATAGGGGGGTTGAAAAACCCATGCATGGCTACCTTGGAGGTCAAATGATTGAATTGCCCCTTCCTCTAAATGCAAACAACATCGTGTAAGAAGTGGAAAGTGGTGCCTCTGGTTTTGCAGAAATGGTGCGTTTCGCATCTAATGGTGTGTAGACACCAAAAATTTGCCATCCCCACACTTATTTCTTGTGACAACCCTAAAAAGGAAGAATGTTCCACCACAACTATGTCTGCATTCTGAAACAACATGTTAGAACAATAGAAGAAAGTGAAGAAAAAACAAAAGAAATCACGCAAACAATTATAAAGGAAAATTAAATAATAACGAAAGAAATTGAAGAAAAAACTAAATTGAAAATGTGACCAAAGGTAAAAGAAAAAAGGCAGTAGACAAAAGTTTACTTGGGTTGCCTCCCAATAAGCGCTTCTTTAATGTCGTCTTAGCTGGACGGAGATGAATTTCTAAATGGAGCCAAGTGGATCATTGAGGTAAATGATCTCTACAGTTTGTGGCTCAAAGCCCTCATAAAGGGTTTTAAACGATGCCCATTAACTTTAAAAATTTTTCCAATTTCCAAACTTTGAATTTCAATGGCACCATGATCAAAAACTTGTAGCATAACAAATAGTCCTACCCATTTAGAGCGCAAATTACCTCCACGAAGCTTAAGTGTTGAATTAAAAAGAAGGATTATTTAGCCTACCGAAAAGGATTTTAAAACAAGCATTCGATCATGTAAAGCCTTCGTCCTTGCTTTTTGAATTGTCGCATTGATGTAGGCCTTGTG
>CAODLS011008564.1:0-10601 GCA_948243855.1 Flueggea neowawraea
TAATAGAGAGAGAGTTATTACTAGTACTCTTAGTCTCTGTGGGATACGACACTCGGTACTCAGGTCCGCATACTACAATCGATAGGTGCGCTTGCCTTCTTACCATATACCATAATATAATAGACATTCATGCAGAACAAATTTCAATATTTTCAAAAAATGTATATATATTCCAATATATATTAGCATAGTAAAAACATTGGTTATTACAAATCACATACGTCCAATTAATAATTAACCAATAATTATTAGTCACATTTCAGGTTATATCCTGACACAATAAAAACTATATAAATAGGAAGACACAATTTATGTGTCTGAAGCTGTCATTTCACTCACTTGGTGTCTAAGCAATAGGTTAGGCACCACTAGTTGGCGGCTGATCACGCTTACAGGAACACAAAGCTGTAAGAATAACCATCAACAATGCATGTATCAGAGACAATCAGTGGAATGTTGGTACGGTACTGTGGCTGAACCAAAATGCGTACAAATGCATATGTAACTAAATGCAAAAATGACACCCGAAACTTTGAAAAATTATGAATCAATCCCCAAAATATTCCCAATTTAATATTGAGCATCAAACAGTCCAAAGATCAATAATCAATCCTCTAAATCCCAAAAACATATAATTTAAGTCTCCAAATAAACCAAATAGCATTTTAGTCCCTAAAATGCCAAATATCAATTTTGGTCCTCCAATGGCAAATTACCAATTTAGTCCAACTTTCGATTCAACCTATAGGAATCGATTCTTAGCACCCACATTCGTTGATCTTAACCTCAAGAACTCAAATGTGCAATTAGTTTCTCAAAAACAACTTCAAATTTGCTTAAATTCATCCAAAACTGAACTCAACCCTAACCCAACCAATAACTCATCAAATAAAATGATTCAAGGCTTAAATCATGTTCATTTAACATCAATGATGTCCAATCTAACAACCTCTAACATCCACTAACTCAGAATCATCATAAAATTTGAACCCTATATTAATTGGGCAAAAATGGATTCTAGGAATTAATGTATGAAAATGAGTTAAAGACATGGAAAGGGATGTAATCTTACCTCTGAAAATGATCTGGAGTGATGGAGGAACAATGTGGATGGATTCCAAATGAGTTGAGAGAGATTTGAGTGAGAGAGGAGTGAAATAAATGAACCAAGTCAGGTTGTTGAGTGCTTTAAAGGCGTCTAAAACGCACCTCATGTACGTCAATCCATGTCTCACATACATTAGGGGACCCTCACGTGCGTTACCCAACATCTCATGTACGCTATCGGGGTCAAAAATTGCATCTGGAAGTCTTAGGCCCGACATCACGTACGTCACTGAGATTCTCATGTACGTTGATCATCCAAACTTGCCTAGCTCACATACGTTATGTTCTTTCTCACGTACGTGAGGCAACACCATCTCATGTACGTTAGGATTTAATATCACGGACGTGAGATGCCTTGAGATTCCCTCTCACGGCTTCTCTCGCTCCGAACTCTTCACAGCTCAACTTTAAAACTTAACAACATTAAATCACATGCAATTACCCTCATTGAACACCAAAGTTCATCCATTTAAATTTCAACATCAAAAGATCAATTCGAATCAAATCAGAGAGCTACAGAACTCTTAACCGGAACGGGCGAGATATTACAGATTGTATCCAAGCGCGTTATAAATAAAATAAATGTCCAATTCATGATTAATTGATATTCGTGGTAATGAAAAAAGTATAATGACAAAATAAAAGAATTAACATATTGTGTAATTTGTTATATTAACTAAAATTAAGAGTTTGATTTTTTTTGTGAAAAAAAGGCCTTTGGGACGAAATTCGTCGCAACAATAATCATTGCGATGAATTTCGTCACTACATTTTCTTCCTTGCAACGAAATTGATCGTAACACCAAAAAAATCGAATTTTACTTAAAAAAACACAATCTTGTCCCGTGAAATTGAAAACAATTGAGTAATTTTCAAAACTTGCGTGAAAATTTAAGAAATATAACATTGTAAAGAATGAAATTGTTAAATAAAATGTTTGAATAATACATTCACGTAAATATTACAATGTAGTAAATATTAACTTGTTATATATATATACACACACACGCTACATTAGTTGAATGTATCCAAGCGCATTCTAAATAAAATAAATGTCCAATTCATGATTAATTTATATTTGTGGTAATGACAAAAATACAATGACAAAATAAAAGAATTAACATATTGTGTAATTTATTATATTAACTAAAAATAAGAGTTTGATTTTTTGGGTGAAAAACGGCCTTTCGTCGCAACAATAATCATTGCGACGAATTTCGACTCTAAATGGGGACGAAATTGCATTTCGTTGCAAAAAGTTGCGACGAATAATCGTTTTGTCGCTACCTTGCGTTGAACTTCATTTGCTGGTAACTTTTTGCGACAAAATAATATTCTGTCGCTAAAAGTTGGTGTGTAGCTTCCCGCCAATTTTGCGTTGAAATTCATTGTCACAGAATTTTAGCAACAAATTTCGTCGCAAATAAGTCAACCCAGCTGTTTGCGACAAATTCGTCGCTAAATGGTGATAAAATAATTTTTGCCGCAATTTATTTGTTGCAAATGGGCCTTTTTCTTGTAGTGTCCCTAACAATCAGATTCTCAGAGTAATCCCTTTCCAACAAGCATTGTACATTATTAATCGTAGAGATGATAGTCTTCTTCCTATTCTCAATATACCCATCGACTCTAATGCATTCACACTAGTGCTCCGATTCGGGGAAGGTGCTCTGATTCATGCTTTAGACTGGATCTTTTATTAGTAACTTATGCTTAGTTATGCGAAGTGCATGTCGAAACAAATGATTGTATGGATCACTGATATAGATAATGTTACTAAGTTGACAGGTTATATCCATTTCTAACGAAATATTAACGCTAATGACTAAATTGCATATAAAATTAAAATTACATCACAAATTTTTTTTGGCTATATTAATAAACTAACTAAAGTTGAATCATAATCAATACTTCTAACCCTACATATGATTGAGACAAGTACCGACAATAAAGAAATAACTTTTCATGTACTCTTCTGTACCTTTTCGAGGTTTATACATAAAACAGCTCTAGTAGTCAATCTTTTTCTTTAAAAAAGAAATTGGTATTAAATAAAAGAATTTTTTTTAATATTCTCTTTGTCCCATAATAATAGACACTAACTATTTTTAATAAAAATTAAAAAAATAATAATTTTAGTAGTTAAACTCATTTAATTTTATATTTTTTTCATTTATGCTCTTTAAGTAAATGTGTTAGTAATTAATAAATTAGTTGAAAAATAGATTAAACGAGGGCAATCTTATAACTTTACTAATAATAAATACAATAAAATAAGAAAATGTGCCTATATTTTGAAACATCCAAAATGAAAAGTATGTCTATTATTATAAAATGGAGGGGGTATTTGAAAATACGTCTTGAGATATACTTGAGAATTCTACAAGCGATTTGCTAATTAAAAATATACACTTAGACCATATATCTTTAATTAAAACTTTAATATATGTCTAATCCCTCTAGTGTATTGCTTTTGTTGTGACTACTAGCGATATCATGCCGTACCAAATCATCCTATGTGCTGGCTAAGTAACACGAATTCATTTCTTGTTGGAACTGAGGTTGGCACTTGGTGACGACTGACGAGGCCTCAACCCCAATTGGGGAAGGTGTTAACTGGTGTGGCAAAATTATATAACGCAACCAGTCAAGAATTTAAACAAACACCAAAATTGAAACAGGTTAAAAATCTAATAAATTTTAACAAATGCAAGTAATAAAAGTATAAGTGTAATTGGATATTCCATTCTTCTTCACAAAACATTATCTCTTTCTAAAAATTAACCGTCTCCTTTTTTTTTTTTTCCTTGGTGCTAAGTGTTTTATTGCTGCATCTTCCCTTTTTAGTCCTGGTCTTACATTATTTAATAAACATCCTTGTCTATCGAGATTGAGTAACTCAGTTAGTAAGCACTCACACCTAAGATCATAAGCAGTGACAGAACTAGGAATTTTAGTAGGTGGAGCCAGTGCTACCGGAGAACGAACGACGACGTGGGACGAAACCCAACCCCAATGGCAGAGGTGGAATTGGCGGTGGAAAATGGTAGGGGTCCACCAAACCTCTAGTGGGGTTGGCTGACCCCACCTCCTTCCGCCACTAACTATGAAGTCTTAAGTTCAAAGCACCATCAAGTGAGATTTTCGAAAATTTTTAAGGATATGAAATGGATTTCCCTCTGTGAAATCTATGATGCATAAAAAAAAAAAATCCTCGTCCCTTAAGCTAGATCTATTAAATTGTTAAACTTTTTTTGATAGTGTCACCACCATTTTCATTATTGTCTCCCACGCACTAGTTAAGTTCATCTTTGCTTGTGCTACTTTCGTCTTCGACATCCTTCCTATCTATGTTGTCATAATTGCATGCTCGTAAGTGGAGTTGTGTTTATTCCTGTGGGAATCATGCTTTTAGTTTTTCAAATTTATAATTTTGTTGATTGTTTAATTTTGTCTTGATCATATTGAAAGTACGCGCGATTTTATCTTTCATTATTCGAAGTTCTATATTTCACAATCATTCAAATAGATTATTGCTGAACCATTGCATTTCAGAGAACTGGACAAAAATTGTAGATATTATACTACTCTATCATCAATAAAGATGCAATAACTGAGAACTTACTATATGTCATTTAAGATGGAAATCAGTTTGTTATTGATTCTGTGGCAGATTCTTCTCGATTGTTAATATTGAATGAAATCCAATTTAAATTCAAATATAGGTAAAAAAAATAGATATTTAAATAAGAGTAACCCCTACAAACATGTTAGTTTTGAACATATTTACATCTAAAAGAAATCATTATAAAAACCAATGATTGGGAAGCCAACCTTACATGGCAGGTATTAAAGACTTAATTAGTGGGTTTTAACCAAGTATGAATCTATGGACGTTAATAAAAAGAGGTGCAAGTGGTTAAAGAAAGCTAAAGCTAAGAAGCTCGATGAATGACTTCACCATCAAAGAAAAAAGGAATGTAAAGAGAAAGATGCTTTTGGAACTTTAGGAGTAATGATGATGATGTGAGGGGTTTTTAGCGCTAAAACCCTACCCTTAAGGAACTTTGAGTGGGGTACTTTTCCTTGCATGCCCTAATTCTCATTTCCCACCACTTAAATATATTTATTAAATTATATAAAAATAAAATGGTTGATTTGCAAATTAAAAACCCATTTCTTTTATTTGAGAGTATCAGAAGTAGATTCTTCTTAGCTATGCTTAAAGATTCCGGATGGGGTCCATTCATAGAAGTGGTGTTATATCACAAACCATTGCATGCTTCACAAATGTGATGGATTGATACTTTATGGCATTCTATTATCATACATTCATTGATTATAATCAAAATTGAATTAGTCAAACGTCTACATTCACTAATTTAGTACTCCATGTTTTTTGAAATTTAGTAAAAACAAATATTTATATTTGTTAGCATTTTGCTAATCTCTTTAATGTGTTATTATTGTATTGCGGTAATAAAGTAGACTGATAATTTTTGACACGACAATATAATAACGGAGTACACGATTCCACATTATAAGTGGCAGAATTCTAATTTTATTGTATTTATGTTACATGTGACCACATATAATATGTAA
Source organism: Flueggea neowawraea (assembly GCA_948243855.1). Lineage (NCBI taxonomy): Eukaryota > Viridiplantae > Streptophyta > Magnoliopsida > Malpighiales > Phyllanthaceae > Flueggea > Flueggea neowawraea. The sequence goes on from CAODLS011008564.1 coordinate 5,710, forward strand.
ATAACATGATACGATTATGACGTAATGACACAAATTATTGTTTGACAATTACTCTAATTTTTTTTAGCGATACTATAACGTATCATGTGAAATTATAATCCAAACAATGTAGGTATTACTTGTTGGTCATACTTAATAAGGGTGTAAGGTTCAACTTTTCAATCGAAAAAACTACCCAATCCGCTTGCAATAGGACTGTAATTGCAGTCATTCGTGAATTTAGAATGATTATGGATCATAATTTAGTAAAATGACTAATTTGCGGTTTGGTTATAGTTGGTAATATTTTATAAACTAAAATCCAACTACACCTGCATACTGCATATGTATATAAAAACTCACCCAAATATTATTGACTACTGCGTATATTAGATGGCATATTGTTACATTTGTTTGATTTGGTTGAGGGGGTAACTTAATTGAATTTGATTAAGGTTAAAATTAGTCTTACTTGTTTTGTGCGTGATTATCTTCGATAAATTAATTCTAACAACTTTTTTGTTTCAATTTTTGTATAATCTTTTTACATCTCCATGCCTAAAAATCCTATTTTCTGATTTCTAACCTTAATTAGAAATTCTATTTTGTCGAAAGAAACAAACAACAAAAACCGATCAAGCCAATTTGCAAACGCTAAAATTTAACGGCATTTGCAGTTCAACTGCGAATAACATTTTTCAAAACTGCAATTTGTGGTACAAAATCAATCAAACCGAATTGCTTACATCCCTACCATTAAAATGGTAAAACAAAATAAAGAAGGAAAAAAAGATTAAAAAAAATAAAAAAGCTAAGACGCACTGGGAGGGAGGGAATGGGTGTGTGGGGAAGAAGAGAGGTGATTGTGGTGGTAAATGAAAGTTTTATGTTGACGATGACGTAATCAGCAGTAGCTGCCTGTCTTTTCCAAACCCAAAGGAATAATAATAATAATAATAATAATAATAATAATAATAATAATAATAATAATAATAATAAATGGGTCCCAGAAGTGGGGCTTGGTTTTTTTACCCTAATTGATCAACTCTTCATATTTCTTCGTCTTTTCCCTAATTGGAAAACATTTTTCAAGAAAGCATCTCTTTCCTTTTTTTTAATCTATTTGAACTTGCATTATTATTTAATTTGTATTCCATTTCTCGATATACCAATTTTACTATTTTATAATCTTCCATTGAGTACATATTAGATAATAAGGTACCCTCCAATGAGTTCTTTGTCAGTTCTCACTAATTTAATTCCTCATTTATATATGTGCAATCACTTCTCGAGCTAAAAAATATATATTAAATATAAGTTTTATTCTCATTAAGCATTCAAATAACATGATTTATACACTGAATATTTTAATATGATTAGATATGTTACAATTTTAAAAAATCAAATTACTCTAACATATTATTTATACGTTATTTTATTTATTCTTATTAAAAATTTAACTTTTAATTCTTTAATGTTAAAAGTGACTCCATATCGATATGATCTATAAAGTCATCAGTTCTAACATTTTTCTTTACTACTATAACTAACTAATTTGTTATCTAATTTACCAAAACTAAATTATCTATCAAAAGTGACATTATTCTTTTATATAATAATGTTGCATAAATAAAAGTTTGCTAGGTAGAAAGTTATGATCTCCATTTTGTTTGGTGTAATTTTAGTGCTATAAACTCTAGTCAAAGTGTTTGATCCATATCCACGCATTAAAGGCGAAAGGATATGATATGTTCGTGTTTAGTTTACAACATTTGGCACATTATATTGTATATTTAACATATTGTAATCTCAAAAGACGTATCGATTTCTCTATTTTTAGTATATAATTTGTCAATTTATAATTTATTTATACTATCTACCACTAAATCTACCAAAAGTAAACACTATACTTTTACTATAAGAGATATATTTGAATGTTTAATGAGAATAAAACATATAAACTAAGCCGATTAGCATCAAGCTATAAGAAGGTTTTCATTGCGAAATTATTCATTCTCCTTCTAAATATGATACATTAATAATTGAATGAAAGGTGTGACTGCTGTAATTAAAAATTATAATATTATTTTTTAATAGTGTAATAAAACCATGACAATTAATGGTTTTCTTCGTGATAGTGTTTTTTTAAAAATTGAATCTATAATTTAGCAGATAAATTACATTAGGATCATCAGCATTGTAACTACTAATTAACATATCATGTTGATTGTGTAAATAAAATATTTTTACAAAAATGTAACATGAAATCGTAATTTAGACTTCATTTTTTTCCTGAAGTAGTATTTTTTTAGGGAAAATTTGAGAATCTTTGTGTCCCATATAATGTGTTGATTGGGTAATATTGTAGAGTAATGTAAGCCGATGAGGTTGTAATCATGTAATGTAGTTGAAAGTGTAGCCATGCCAAGACACATTGATACAACTTTGCATATTGTCTCATTGGATGATGACAAATTTGGACTCATCTTCCCCATTTCCATTTTTATTTCTAACTTCTGTCTACGGATGTCAATTTGTGTTATTGTGTCGTAATCGTGTCATGTCATTTATATATCTCAAATCATTATACAAGACATAAACATTACAAAAATTGAATTTGTATCAATCGTATCGTGTCATCTCACAAAGTCGTATTATCGTGTCAGAAATTGACAGTCCTACTTATGTCAAAAACTATGCCTCTAACCTCTCTTTTTCCAACTATATGCATCTCTTACTAATCAGCTAGTGCTCTTTTTTTTTAAAAAGAAAGTTTTTGTTTTTGCCCTAAGACAAATGATTTTTTAGGAATTAACCACTTTGAATTAAAATTTTAAATGCTTTAAATTGATGTAGTACAACTTCGAAATACTCACAATTAACTCATATCGGCAATTCACTCCAAGAAGTTACTATGACACATAAATGGTTTCCGACCGAAAAACGTAAATGGTGACACAAAAAAATTGGTGTTTAAACTAATGGGCTTGTAGTTCTTTCAACTCCAGTACCAAGAGTTCAAGAATTCTGATATCTGACAAAAATAAGTAAAATAATTTAAATGAAAATGGCGAAACAAAAATGATAAACTCCAAATTAACGGTATAACTTAATTAATTATATGGTATGAAAAGAGTTAGGAGTTAGATTCCCATTTATAATTATATACTCCATATGTCCTATAAAGATAGACTACAATATTTTTTCACACAAATTAAGAATAGTTAGTTGGTATAGTTAAGAACATTATTTTTTAAAAAAATTCTAATATATTCTTCATATTATCTCACAAATTTGAAACTTTTATGTAATGTTTACTTAAATAAAGATAATTTAGTCTAATATCTTGTATTCTCTAATTTAAAAACAGAAATAAATCTATATATTGAAACGAATAAAAAAAGGCGACTTATTTTTATAAGATGGAGGGAGTATATGTTAGTATTTTACAAACTTATAGAACAAAATACTTATCGGATCACTTTTGAGTGAGTCGAGGTCAACAAGACATGTTATGTTGAGGACATACTTACCACAATTAGTGCCACAAGTTTTTGATTCTTATTCTCAAAAAAAGAACATAATTTCAAGTTTATATTTGCTTTCATTCACAAAATAAAACTCCATCCGTGTCATAGAGATAAACAAATTTATTTTTTTATATAAATTAAAAAAATTAATTAGAATTATTAATTTTAATAGAAATTTCTAAAAATATTCTTATAATTATTTAATGAGTAATTAATAATAAAATGTACTATATATTTAAGCAAAAATAATATAGTATAATGTAATATATCTATTAGAGTCTATAATTTGAGATGGACTAAAATAAAAATTTTATTTATTTTTATGAAATGAAAAGAGTAAGCTTCATCAATACCAAATTATCAAATTTACTGCTTTTAATTATTTTCTCAAAAATAGGAAAAAAACAATGCTTAACTTTGCTACAATAATTGAAAGAATTTTGTCAGAACAGGGACAGTATTACTACTCAGTACTCACTCACCTTTGTCATTTTTTCACCCTTCAAAACCAACAAATTTTTAACCAAAAAAAATCAACGGCTGTGATTGCTCAATAATTAATACTGGGACCCACTTCCAATCCACTGATTGTTCTTCTACAACCAACACACTTCTTCTACGATTCCAATATATTTTGTTCCATTAAATTCTTGTAGATTTAACTATTTTTTTGAATTATTAATGGAAATAATTAACACTTTTAATAAGAAGTGTAGTACACAAACACTAATAATCTCTGATTTAATTAATATTTCAGAAAAAAAAAAACAGAAATAAAAACATACTTCCTAAAACAAGCTAATTTATGTCCACTTTTACAAGAAGGGGAAATCTAGGATTAAAATCACAATTTTTTTTTGCCTATTTTTAGAAACTTCTATTTCGGTAATCACAAGATCATAATCATGATTGCGACGATAATGATAATGATGATGAGGACAGCAACAACAAACTAGTTACTTATCAAATATCATACCCTAAGAGCGCCAACTTCCACGAGCTTGGGGACTAGATGTCCACTGAGATGAAGAGCCACAAGAGAATCGAGTCCGCCAACGCAGGTGCCGCCGATGAAGACGGCGGGGACGAGGCTGCGGCCGGAGGAGGAGGAGGACTCCTGCGGCGGAGGAGGAGTCGGGATAGCGGAGATCTCGTGGTCGTCTAATTCGATAACGGTAGGGTGAACGCCGATGGTGGCGAGGAGGTTCTTCATGACGTGGCACATGCAGCAGGAGGAGCGGGAGAAGATGATGACGGGGTGCTCGGAGATGAGGCGTTGGATTCTGGTCTCGGCGGATTCGACGGCGTCGATGGAGAGGGAAGAGGAGCAACGTTGAAGTCCTTGCATCGTAGAAGGGAATTAGAGAGTGACGTCAAAGGAGG
>CAODLS011008580.1:0-11111 GCA_948243855.1 Flueggea neowawraea
AGACTTGTCACCATTGCTCTCCAATCACTTAATCGAAATTTATTTTTAGAGTTAAGTGATTTTTTTTGTAATAGTAATAATGATTTTATTTTCACCCTGCTAGTGCATGTACTCTCTTTCTTCTTTGAGCTTTTTGTATAGCTATGTTGTGTTGTTCGACTTGATTGATTTTTCATGTGCGTTCATGACAAATCTTTGTTTGTCACACGTCTTAACGGTTTTTTTGTGTTCTTGTAATAAATCACGATGATTTTTCGTGTGCATTCATGACAAATCTTTTTTTTTTCACACGTCTTAACGGTTTTTTCGTGTTCTTGTAATATATCACGATGATTTTCCGTGTGCGTGCATAACAAATCTTTTTTTGTCACACGTCTTAATTGTTTTTTCGTGTTCTTGTAATAAATCATGATGATTTTCCGTGTGCGTTCATGACAAATCTTTGTTCGTCACACGTCTTAACGATTTTTTTCATGTTCTTGTAATAAATCACAATGATTTTCCGTCTGCGTTCATGAAAAGTCTTTGCTTATCTCACGTCTTAACGTCTTTTTCGTGTTCTTGCATAATTATCCTCATCAACTTGCTTTCCGCATGCGTTCATGGCGAGCTTTTGCTTTGCCACACGTCTTGACGGTTTGCTGTGGTTTGCATGCTTTGTGATGCTTTTTTTAGTTTCTCCCAAAGTTTCTACTCATCATATGCTTTAGCAAACGATCTTGGTGGTGGGAGTAGAGCCTGTACTTTTATCTCATTCTAAGCATATGTTTGACTCATCCACTCCTTTCTATTTGTATATATATTTATAAATCTTGAGAATTCTTCCTCTAATCAATATAGAGGGAGTATATAAATGTGATCTCATAATGGTAAAAGTGATTCATGAGTACATAGAATGACACATGATGTATGCAAGTGTAATGTTTATGTAGAATAGTAAAGGAGGAACACATATTCATAATGGTTTGACCTTAAGGTCTATGACAACAAATATTTTCCACTTCACTTGGTGAAATAATTTGAGACCACAATAAGGAATTTTCTCTCCAAACACCATTTGGCAAGTATAGTTGTTTCTGGAGTTCTAAGATTGTTGTATTGACAATATGGGTGTGTCTTTGGCATTTGTAATGCTTCTTTCTATGAGGTGTCTTCATTATTTTTTTGGAAAAATCATGCTCGAAGTATCTTTGTAGCTAGTGCTCTAAATCCCAAACGTTGTGCGTAAATTTTATCACGTGTTTCTGTGATTGCCAACTTGGCTCCCTTGAGGCCTAATTACTTTGGTATAAGCATTGAAAAAGCACACCTATAAAGTACTCTGTTCATTGGAGTAAACCTTGCTCCTCAAATTCTCATCTTCTTGGCTTTTACAAGGTTCGATAAAAGTTCCTCAATTGACAAATATTTCTTCATTGGTGTCCTCCAATATTTTGCCCCTTTTCAGTGTCTAAAATCGCTCTCTCCTTGATGGTGGTCTTTTAAGGACTTCAACCTTCATTGTTCGTGCCTTTGCTTCCTTTGAGGGAGCTTTCTCAAATGTTGAGCTATTGTTGGCTTTCTTGCTTCATACTCTTCTTGAAGTTGTTGCACTACCAGTTGTTAGCCAACAATTTTTAAGCTTGTAATTGTCTTGCTAATTTTATTCTAGCAATTAGACCTTCAATGTTATTGGAACTTGGAAATGAAAATCTAATGAAGGATTCCATCACGTCTTCACAATGGTCCTTTTGGTTCATCTTCTCATTTACTTCTTCTTGTTTGGTTCTTCTTGGTCACTTCTTTCCTTCCTTTTTCTATCATCCTTCCAACCAACTATCTTCATCACATATGTTTGCCCTATGTATTGGTTGGCATGAGAAAATAAGTCAGCCAATGATGTTGGTTGATCAAGAGATAAGGACTCTTGGAGTCGAATATACCGAGTTCTCTAAAGCATTGCTACTACGGCAACCCTAGCTGCAACTCCTAGATCACTTGGGTTGTATTTCTACATCGATCAATGAATTGCTTCAAGCTCTCCTCTTCTTTTTGCTTACACTGAGTAAGTAAGTGGCATCCTTCTTCCTTTTACTATTGATAATGAAGGTGTTAATGAATTCTTTCTTTAGTTGGTGGAAACTTGAGATGGATGCTTTCTTTAATGCATAAAACCAATCACGAGTAACATCTTTTAGTGTGATTGGGAATACTCGGCACATGATTGCATCCTCCCACCCGTGTTGGAGCATGATGTACTCATAATTTTGAATGTGCTAGTGTGCATCTTCTTTTCCTGAGAAGGTAGGGAGTTGAGGCATCTTAAACTTTGATGGAAGAGACTTTTCCATAATTTCCTTAATGAAGGGACTTGCCTCTTCTTGCTCTTTCTCCTCCTCAAGTACTAACTTTTTTTTGTTTCAGGATTTCCTTGACTATCTTCTGTACCTCGACCATATCTCTCACACTTGACATTGTCTGGTTATCTAGGTTTGCTCTCATAGTGGGAGCTTCATGAACTCTCTTGCAAGTGCCCTCTATCACCTCGGGGTTTTGCTCTCTTTCCCTACGTGAATTAAACACCCCTTCTTCTCTTACGTGGAATTTATGTCTCTTTTCACGAAATTGAGGACAAAAGTATGGTTCCTGATATTTAGGAACTTGCTGGTGGAGGTTCAAAGGTTGTTCTTCCTCTGGGCCTTTTGTCTTTTAGCAGTACCCGCACTTTGAGTAAGTTCATGAAGAGGAGGAAGGACATCTGTCTAAGGACTTTTTTCCTTGAGTATAGCTACTATCTCCTTCAGCATTCTCTTTGTTCATCATTTTCATTCCTCAATGCCTCAGAGTCATTAAGAGGAATCGTTAGGTTGTTGGTTCCTAAAACATCTGCTCTGGAAAGGATTCCTCAGGGTCCTTAGGGGTTTAAAGGATTGTTAATGTCTTGAGCATCATCTTTGTCAGTGTGGCTGGCGACTTGGAATCTCGTCTTCACCACCATATTGTGCATCGAGGAATTAAAATTACTCCGGGGAAGGTTCTGAGGAGTGTCTTGAGGTAGGTGATGAGGAGTTCTCCGAGGAATGACTTTGAGGAGTTGTCCGAGGTATGACTTTGAGGAAATCTATGAGGTAGGACTCTGAGGAATTCTCCAAGGTAGGTCCCGAGGAGTTCTCTGAGGAATGACTCTGAGGAGTTGTTCGAGGTATGACTCTGAGGAGTTCTCTGAGGTAGTTTTGAAGAGTTCCCGAGGAATGACTCAAAGGGAGATTTTAGAGAAAATTCTGAAGCTACTACGAAGAAGATTCCTAAGAATTTCTCTGAGAGGTTATCAAAAAAAAAAAACTTGCCAAGGCCTCCTACAGATGGAAAAGATCCAACTTTGAATTTTGAAATGAGAAAGAATGTTGGAGGAAATCAAAGACAAAAAGCTATCAACGGTTGAACGCACAATGTTTCGCTCGTTCCCACAGACGACGCCAATTGTTGTTGCTTCAAATCCGCAACATGAATGAAATGGATGAATAAACACCTTGAATCACCTTATATCCTGTAAGAACAAATGAAAGTAAGGCTGGTTGGTCCTCGAAGGACTGTCCAACACTCAAGTTAGTATTTAGTTCGACAGAACTTTAGGTATAAAGTATGAGTGTAGAGAATGTAACCTTTAAATGTGATGATAACTCCTATTTATAGAGGAAGAGTAGTGACATATATGTAATTTTTGCAAAACCTGCCTTCTTTGGGGGCTTCCAAATTCATTTAATCGAGTGGGGTCCGTGGACCTAAGTCCATGTTACACCACACCTTATCCCCTGTTTAAGTGCTTCGCTTCCTCAAATTATACTATGTCATACCGAAGACATCCTTCCCCTCGGCTGGTAGGACATGAAATGCCCATCTTGAAAATATTTTCCTCTCAACACTCTCACCCACAGAGCATCTAGTTCATTGACAATTCTCCACGCCATCTTTGCTATTGAAGATTGATTAAAAATTTCTGCTCCAGGTAAGCGCAGCCGCCTTTTTGCTTTCCTCCTCGTCATTTTTTCTTATTCTTTTCATATTTTTTTTACTCTAATAATATTACTCTCTTCCACTCACACAAAAGCACTTATGCCTCTTATTAGAGTTGTAAAAATCAAACCAGAACCGGATCGGTCAAAACCGGTCAAAATCGGAACCGAACCGAAACCGGAACTGGCCGATCAAAACTGGCGGTTTATGGTTTAGTTTCCGGTTTCTCGTTTTAAAAACCGTCGAACCGTCGGTTTGAACCAGCGGTTCACTGAACCGTTGGAACCGCCGGTTCCAACGGTTATTTTTTTTTTTTTTTTTTTTTTTTTCAACTCTATAAATACCCCACCTCATTCTTACCAATTTTACACCATTTTTTATCTCTCAATCTCTTCTACACTCTCTCAAAAATTCATTTTTCTATAAATTATTATTATTATTAATTACTAATAGAATAGTTAATTTGTTTAAAAATTATTAAAAAAAGCTTTGAAATAAAATGTATTATTGGTATTATAGTTAATTATTGAATATAACAAAATTTACAAACCAATTGACGGGATAAAATAACGGATTAAAAACAAAATTTTGAAAAAAAAAAACATGAAACCGAACCGAAACCGAACCGGCTAAAATCGATCAAAACCGGAACCGAAACTGAACCGAAATCGGACCAAACCGTAAAAACCACGGTTCGATTCTGGTTCCTATATTTGACAAACCAGAACCGCCGGTTCCGGAACCGGCAACAACTCTACCTCATATATGGTTCATAATATATGCTCGTCCTTGCATACTCATGTTTAATTTTCCCCGTTCCGATTAATTTGTTCATTTTTTTCCTTTTCCGTTTGAATTAGAGGTATTATGCGCCTTTAAAAAAAAAAAAGGTGAAAGTACATATCACTTTTTTCCCCTTTCTATGAGAAGTTTAAAAATATTACCTTATTGATGTTGAGTAGATCTTTAAGTTAAGTGTACATATAGAGATGATTATTAATATATTAACTGTTAAATTAATAACTAAAATTTATGGATTGGTATAATTTAATGAAAAAATAATTTTTAAGTTTATGAGGTATATCTTAATGAGTAGATAAATTTTCATATTTTTAGGATATATACACGTATTTGAGGTGAATAATCGAATTTCATTTAAGTCATTTCGTCAATGATATGTTAGTATTCTGTTTATAAGTTGTTGACGTATCCAATTTTTTGTTTGAATAAAATTTTAAAGACAAAAATACCCCTAAAACCCTAATTTCACCAAAAACCAAAAACATGTATATCCCTAACTCTTCTACTATTTCCTGAAAACTGAAGCACTGTCAGATTCACTACATTTTATTAAACAATTTTCAATCATCAATAAAATTTCAAAACATAAAGATTCAAATTAAAGAATCACTTCCGTGCATTTTGTTATCAAAAAACACATTCGAAATTCTGTCAAAGGTTAGGATTCGAAAACCCAGATTTGGTCTTGTGGTTTCATAATCACAGATTTTCTGCAACACTTTTTTCAACTAATATCTATTTCCACTCAATTTTTTTTACTCTGAACATCTCGTAAAACCCAATTTATAAAGAAATGTAAAATTAGATGATAAAGCTCCATGCTTTTCATATTTAACTATCTAGATCAACCAACAATGCAAACACTGTTTTAAAAGCGTGCCTAGGAGCACAGATCACTGGAACAGGATTAAGTGCAAAATTTAATCAATAGAGTTGCTGCAAATTTTTTTACAGTATTAAGTGCTTCCATTCTCAGAATTTCCCACAACTGATCCAAGTCTACCTAATCATCCAAATTCACCGCTGCCTCAGGACCATGACCCAGATTCAAATCAAGGTTCATAGTATCAGATGTCTCCTCACCCATCACAAACTCCACAATTCCAACAACAACAACAAAATCAAAACAAGTATAAAATCAACGAAGACCAGTGACAAACACCGATAACTACTGAGAAGATGTTGACTTATCTCCTCCTCTCTTCTTCGATCTCTCTTCGCTTCGCTCCGTTTTTATTCTTCAACTGTGCGCTCAGATTCGACTTCTCGGACCAACGACCAATTCGACTTCTCAGATCCACCCGACCACTTCTGCTGTGTTATTTCTAGAAGGTTCCATTTTATTAGCCGGTGAGAGAGTAAGAAGAGAGCGGCCGAGACACAGAGAAAGAGAGCTGCTGAGAGAGATTTTGTAGAGGATTGGTGTTTTGATTGGGAGAGGGAGAAGTGGGTGAGGAAGACAGATGTAGTGACTAGTGGATGAGGAAGAGAGAGGCGAGAGTGAGGAAGAGAGAGGCAGTGACCATGAGGATGAGGAAAAGAGAAGCGATGGGTGAAGGTGAGGAAGAGAGAGGAGAGAGAGAGACCACAGATGATTAGGGTTTGGTTTCCAGAGAGAGAGAGAGAGCGCAAATGATGACCGACTGTGTTTTTAATATAAGGGAGGGTAATTAGCTTATTTTATAATTTCGTTTATTTTGTTAAGTAAAATTAAGTTTTAAAAACGTGTATATTATATTTTAAAAATACAAAAATTTATTTATTAAGTAAGTAGAATCTACCTATTAATTAAGTATAGCTCCGAAAATTGAAAGTTATTTTTTATAATTTAATTTAGTAGGTATTAGCTATTGGTATGATATGTTTTATTGGTATGCTTGATTCGATAAAAAACTTGAAAACTCTTTCAGATAAACTTGCATAGTTAGTTAATTATGTTTAGTTACATTTAGTTGCATCATGCATCTGTGGTTGCACCTACAATTTAACTAAATGTAGAAGCATGGAATGCAGACGCTGGTGTTGCAGTTTGTTATTTCCTTGGCTTTTCTAACACATTTGTGTTGAGTGGAAGGAACTAGAGTAAATGCGTTTCAGTTCAATTCGAGTTGCTTTTTGGAGATGACATCTAAAATGAATAAAAAAATAGTGAGAAAAAAATTCCTTCTGTATCTTTTTGTACAGTAGAAAACAAGCACAATAGAAGTTTTTTTTTTATTTATTTTTAATAATCTCAAAGAGGTAAAGACGGTTTAGTTTGAGTCTTTATGACGTGGGAAGGCTGACCATTTCCACGAGGCATTGCAGTTGACTGCCCATTTAATGTTAAAATGCAAAAAAATGTTAGATTTGAATGTTTAATAATTACCTTTTGTATTTGTGATTAATTAGTTAAATTGAACGGATAAATATTTTAGCTAGACTTTTAATATTATTGAATTCTTCTTAATTTCATTGCTGCTATTTTATTCATTATTGCAAATTTTAATCTCTGCTTGCATTCATTTTAGTTTCACTCTCATTCAATCAAATTCATTTTATTTTCTTGTTTCTGCAATTAAACAATTACTTACCGGTCTCTATTGATCAACTCTGCCCATTGCTTTACTTCATTTTTTTGTGTTCTCGAACAGGATAATATTACTTTGGTGGTTTGACTCGCTATCAATTTTAGCTTTGTTGTTGGGGATCGGTGTTACAAATTTTGTTTATTTGCTTTACTATTGATATTTTTTCTTTGTTGTATGCGTTCTTCTGTGTCTGCGGATAGTCTTCTGTACGATCCGGAGATAGAGAGGATTGCTAAACAGCTGAGGAAAAAAGCTAGATCACACATAGCACAAGCTTCTAGTTCTACAACTTCAGCGCTTGGATCAACTAAAAATATTGTTGATATTAATTTTGGCACAGAAATAGAGATGGATGAGAACGTTCAAGCTCCTTATGTTGATCAAGGCGTAGCTCAACCTGAGCGAACTCTGAGAGATTTAGCTGTACCACCTATTGTTCAGCAAACCTTGTGCATTCAATACCAACCTTTGGCTGTTCCATTTGAGTTGAAGTTTGGCTTGATACAACTCTTACCGAGGTTCCATGGGGTAGAAAATTAAGATCCAAATAAGCACTTGAAAGAATTTCATGTTGTGTGCTCCAGTTTCAGGCCTCAACACATCCTAGAGGAGCAAATCAAATTGAGAGCCTTTCCTTTTCATTGGCCGACCGAGATAAGGAGTAGTTATTCTACTTGCCACCGGGTTCAATTGACATATGAGCTAACATGGTTCAATTGTATTTAGAGAGGTTCCTCCCAGCTTCTAGGGCCGCCAATCTCAGAAGAAAGATCTGTAGTATCAGACAAAGAGATATTGAAACTTTATTTGAGTACTGAGAGAGACTCAAACGACTTTGTGTGAGCTGCCCATAACACAGGATTTTTGAAAAACACATAATTCAATATTTTTATAATAGTGTTCTTCCTTTGGAACTCAAGATGCTAGATGTAGCGAGTGGTAGGGCGATCATAAGTAAAAAGCCTAGGGAGATTCTAGAGCTGGTTTCTGTCATGGTTGCAAATTCACAGTAGTTCGATTTCAAGGCTGAATCCACCACAAGGTGTATTAATGAGGTAAGTACTAAAACTTCTGATTCAAGACTGATGATATTACCTCTTTGTTGCATCAAAATGTGTTTGTTATGAACAAGCTAGCTGTTAGTTAAGGGCAGTCAGTGCAGAGAGCACAAGTGTGTAGGATATGTGGTGTGCAGGAACACTCAACATATGCATGTTCTTCTTTGCAAAAGGATATTGTTGCTAAAGTAAATGCAAAGGGAGGTTATGTGCAGAAAAATTGAAAGAAACACGACCCTTACTCCAATACATACAACCCAGGATTGAGGGATCATCCAAACATGAGGTATGAAAATAATAAAAATTCTGGTCAGAATTCTTCTCAGCAACAGTATGTGCCACGACCTGATAAGTCACAAGGATTGGAAGAAATTGTGAAGAACTTGCCATTATTTACTCAGCACCTTACAACTTCCACACACAACTTTCTAGTTCAAACTAAGGCAAGTATTTCTAAACTGAAAGATCAAATGAATAAGCTAACCACTTCTATGAACAAGCGTGAAAATTAAGGAAGATTGCCCTACCAACCTGAAATAAACTCAAGACAGAATATCAGTGTCATCACCCTTCGAGTGGAAAAAAAATTCCTAGTGTAAAAAAAACGTCATCACCTCTGCATGGGCATGCCATAGTGACTAAATTGAAATAGAGACTCCATAAAGTTCCAGAGATTCACCAGTGGTAGTGAATCCTGAGAGGCCATCTTTTCCACATAGATTGATGAAGAAAAAGAAGGCTTCAAATGATTAAGAGGTGTTGGAAACATTGAAGAAGGTCGAGATCAATATTCATCTGCTTACAACAATTAAGCAAGTACCTCGCTACTATAAGTTTCTAAAGGAATTATGCACGAGAATGAACACGCTAAAAGAGAAGGAGAGTGTCTGCATGGGAGAAACTGTCTCTGCTATGTTACAAAAAAATATGCCCATCAAGCAAAAAGATCCAGGTATGTTTACTATCCAGGTATGTTTACTATACCATGCAAAATTGGTAATGTAGGAATTGAACATGCAGTGTGTGATCTTAGTGCTTCAATTAATTTAATGCTTTTGTATATTTATTCTAAATTAAACGTTGGACCTTTAAAGCATAATGGTGTAGTACTAACCTTGGTTGATCATTCTAGTATTTTTTCGAAGGGTGTTCTCAAAGATGTTCTTGGACAGATGAACACTCTAATTTTTCCTACAGAATTTTATGTATTAGATATGGAGGATGATGGCACTCCAAGTTTGAGGTTATTCCTTTTAGGACAACCATTCTTGAAGACAACCAAAACTAAGATTGATGTGTAAGAAGTAACATTATCTATGGAGTTCGATGGAGCTACAATCAAATTCAGTATCAACAAAGCAATGAAAGATCCCAGTGATTGTTCTTCCATTTTTGCTGTTAATAGTACTGACCCTTTAACAGAAAAATTTTTGGAGTTGCATTTCGATGATTCTTTGCAGATTATTTTAATTGAAAGTCTTAAAGAGAAGAACATGGAAAAATTGAGCGAAACATGGGTGTAACCATTGGCCCTGAACCATGTTGTTGCTGATTACAGGCTGTTCCAGCTCTTTCTGTAGGGATAAAATGTTTGCCAGTCACTGCTTCAGAGAACAAGCTCGTTCCTTCTATCATCAAGCCACATGAACTTGAACTGAAAAAGCTACCAAAACATATAAAGTATGTATTTCTAGGTGATTTAAATACACTTCCTGTTATTATTTTGAATAAACTTACAGTGCAGGAAGAAGACATGTTGGTTCAAGTTATCAGAGATAACAAGGAAGTAATTGGTTGGATCATTGCTGACATAAAAGGTTTGAGTCCTTCATTTGCATGCATAAAATATTATTAGACGATGCCTGTAAACCTTGCCGGTAGCCATAAAGACGCCTAAACCCACCTATGATGGAGTTGGTGAAGAAATAAATTCTTAAACTTCTTGATGCAGATGTCATTATTGGCATTATAGTAATTATGAATGATCAAGGTGAGTTGGCTCCTACTCAAATTCCCTATGGTTGGCGTGTCTGTATTGATTATAGGAAGTTGAACACTACAACACGAAAAAATATCATTTTTCACTTCCTTTTATTGACCAGAAGCTAGAGCATCTAGTTGGTCAAACTCACTATTGTTGTCTAGATGACTATTAAGGTTTTCATCAGATTCCTATCGCTCTAGAGGACCAAGAGAAGACAACATTCACATGACCCTTCGGTACATTTTCTTAAAGGCGCATACCTTTTGGTCTCTGCAATGAATCAACTACTTTTCATAGATGTATGGTAAGTATATTTTCTGACTAGGTGGAGAATTTCATTGAGGTTTTCATGGATGATTTTACTGTGTATGAGAATTCTTTCACATCTTGTTTAGAAAATTTGAATGAAGTTCTGAAAAGATGCATTAAGACGAGCCTTGTGTTGAATTATGAGAAAGGTCATTTTATGGTTGATCAAGGTATTATTTTGGGTCATATTGTTTTGGCTAGAGGGATAGAAGTTGATAAGGCTAAAATTGATGTTATCAAATCTTTGCCTTACCTCGCAAATGTGAGGGAAGTTCATTCTTTTCTTAGCCATGCAGGTTTTTACAGGAGATTAATAAAGGATTTTTCAAAGACTGCATATCCATTGAGTGAACCGTTGAAGAAAGATGTAACCTTTGAGTTTGATGATTCCTGCAA
>CAODLS011008704.1:0-29039 GCA_948243855.1 Flueggea neowawraea
ACGAGCCCCTCCTCTTATCAGAGACACTACAGCTCTCGGCCTCTTTCAGCTGGCGTAGGTGGTGGTAGAGCAGCTCTCTTCTTGAAATCCAAGTAGAGACGAAGCGGACGACGATGACGGAAACCTGGGCTTGATGTCGACGGCAACGGCTGAGAGAGGTCTGCTCTGTTTTTCTGTTCGTTTTGAAATTGAATTAAGCAAGAAGAAAGTGGCGGTTTTGTTTGTTGGCCAGGTCCATTTGGTTTTAATTGGGTTTTGTGAGATGGTTGGCTTGAGTTTTGGTTGGTTTGGTTAGATGAACTTGGCTTGGGTCTTTGCGGTTTGTTGAATTGGTTTGGGCCAAAAGCATTGATTGGGCTGGTTCGAAAAGAGAGTGCTGGTTTGGCTTGGAGTTTCTAGTGGGGGTTGGTTCGAGTTTTGTCTGACCACTTGGTTCTTAAAAAAATAAGAGTAACATTTAAATGGTTGGCCTCCGTGGTTCAAAGTATACAAATGGCCACCATATTTTGAAATCTTTGTTGGAATCGAAGAATTTTTACAGGAGGAGCTCTCAGAGGCAGTTGAAGAAAGTGATTTTAATCCGTATTCATGATTTTGCTCAAACCAAGAACACGTGAGGGGCAATTGTCTATCGTAGAATTTTACAAATTCTTTGGATGACAATAGGAGAACACAACCCTGTCACCAGAGACACCAAAAAGGCAACCTTCTGTCGTACATGGCAAGTCTATTAATAATGACCAATGACAATAGAGACTGAAAACATGTATTTGATTGCCAAAGACCAATGACGTAAAAGAAAAATTAGAAACACAATTATTTGATGGCCACAAAATCCGAGATAGAAAAGGAAAGAATTATTATGCATGGAAAGTCTTGCAAATAACCTTGGACAGAGAAGGAAATCTAGAGGACAATGTCATTACAAATCAGGAGGAGTAGAACAAAGCAAGCAAAAATTAATGCAATCAGAGTAGATTATGAAATCAAGCTGTCCTTAACAAGATTTACTCCAAAATAGTATAAATATAGGCAGAGGACACCAAAGAAAGGACACTCAACTCAACACACAAAACTCAACCCTATGGAACCATGAATTCCAGATTTATTTTTCAATATTCCTCTGTTTTATTTTCAGCTTTCTTGCATTCAGTTAGTAAACTTCTCATTTACTCATTGCATTTATTTTCATCATTATTTTTATCTTGCTATTGTTGATTAAAGAGACAGGAGGTCCATTGCCTAGTTTGATAAAGAGTTAGATTGATTTTTCGAGTGCAAATTATTTTCAATTCACGGTTTAGGAAAACCCAAAATTTTTTGGCACGATCTGACAACATTCGAACCAAAGAGCGATGATTGTCTCCTGGACTGTTTTGGAAAAAATTAGGGAACAACAACATTATATGGTTATTAATGGTCATGATTTCTAATCAATAGTGATCAATCCAAACAAATCTACCCATAATTTGCAAATGAAACATGTTTTCCATGCCCTCGTTTTTGTTATTGGCTAGTCATATGGAATGGTGTCTTGGTTATACCTCAAAAGCTTCTCTTTCACTTTGCATATTACCACTTTGTACTCTACTTCCTCACCACCAATTGTCATTAAAATAATTAATTGAAACTGATGCGACTCTTAATAACACAAAGGGTACGAACTTATCAAAAAAAAAAAAAAATATATATATAGCACGAATGGTGTTAAGTTTGGTCTCGTACACAACATGAGTGGTGAAGAAAAATGATTGAAAATCAAATAAAAATTAAATGAAAACCACTTTGTATTATAAAAGCGAAACGTTTTGCGAGAAACAAAATGAAGCCCCTTTTTGTAATTTTGATATTTAAATTTTAATATTTTTTAAATTAAAATTTGAGAGGGGAAACACATGAAAATTGAATGTTTTTAACGTATTTTTCAGTTTTTATTTTTGACGTAATTGTGCATTTTGTTTTTGTCCTTTCAAGAATAAAAGTACAAATAAAACCGAAAGTGTTAGATCATCTCTAAGCAGCAACCTCATTAATTCTCCTAAAAAATTATATTTTTATTTTATGTTGTACATTACATTGTCTTGAAAGTTGTAAAACACCATACATTTTCGGTATATTAATTATTATTTTATTAACAAATCAATAAAAAATAGAATGAGTGAATACTAACTCTTCAAAAATATAGAGTTATTATTCATTCTTCTTCATTTTTTTTTGAATTAATAATAAAATGTTAATTAATGAAATTTATTGGAGCCAAAACACACAATAATACCTACACAAGAAAATAAACAACATAGAGAAGAGAAGAAGATACAAAAGTTTTTCACGAGGTTTGGTCTCTAAGTAAATCTGCATCCACGACTATACTAAAATAATGCTTACAACTGTTGAATGGACAAAATTGTTAAATCTTCACAATTTCATAAATCCAAAACCCAAATTTCATCCTCTTTGGTTAACTTAAGATTTGTGATATAAAATAACTAAGGTTCAAGGCATATTTATTAGGAAAAAACACTTTGTCCATCTTACATCTAACCGATGCGCGATTCCTAACTTTAGAAGACCCATTCCTAACCAATGTGGGATTTAGAGAGTTATCCTAAGAAATTATCCCTCTACCTAAATTCCCGCATATCTCAACTAACTTTCTTTTCAGTCGTTGTCTTCTTTGTTCTGCTACCTTTATTAGTAAGGGAACACCCATCCAAATAATAAATATTTTTCTCTTTCTTTCCCCCCTTACAAAACCAAGCTATCACCTTTGAATACCTTGCAAAAAACTCCAACACCAACATACTTGAATCCATGAGATACCACTCGCCCAAAGAAATTATGTTGACTCCTATGCTAGGTATAAACTACATATCAACAAGTATTTTGACAATATCATTATGGAGCTTCAGGCAAATGCTTCCAATGTCTTTAATCGTCAACTTTTGGTTGCTCTTTACATGGATGTATCTAAAATCTCCATCTGCCTGTGAAGTTTTAAAAAAAAAACTCGATCTCTACAAATATGAATATCAACAACAGAATTAAAAACCCAACTAGAATGATCTTCATCAAGATCATTCACAACAGTCAAGAAAACATTATCCTAACCATTAACCACATTAACCGAGAAATCACCAACTTTCTACTTACTTTTATCATCCCTTGTAGACTATTCAAATTCAACTGAAATTGTGGGAAGAGAGATTGCATGTGACCAGTCTTTTTGCAATAAAAGCACTTAACAATATTCATGTCTCTCAGCCGAGATTTCGATATTCCACCATAGTCAGCCTTTCTGCGACTCCTTCCTCTTTTGTCATCCTTTACAGCTACGAGTAATTGAGGATCATAACCAGCTTCTCTCACCATCCTCTCATTCTTCTTCAAGACTATCATTGCATCATTCAATTGCAAAGTGTTTTTCCTTACTAACAGCGTTTGCACTGATAGCTTGAAAGATTTAAATAATGATTCTAACAAAAGTAATGATTTCTCTTCCTCCTCAATTTTCTCCCCCAAATTAAATAGCTAACAAACTAACTGATTGAAATTAATAACATGGTCATGAATATTACCTCTCTCGTCCATTTTAAGTGTGTATAGATCCATCTATAATCGGTTGTATAGATACAATTGGCTAGTCAACGACTTCGATGTATAAGCGTTCTCAACTTTTCTCACAACATTTTAGGAGATGTCTCCCTTCAACACAATAATTTTAATTTGGGGAGTAGCTGCTAACCTTATTGTGCTAATAGCTTTCCACTTGATGGTACTCTAATTTCAATATTTCATATTAGTAGGCTTCTCATCCTCTAACGCGATGTTAAGACAATGATGCCCTAAGTAATCCTCAATCGTATCCTACAACAAATTGCTTTTCCCATACGTGGTAGAAGACATCTCTGCAGTTTTGCTTTGATTCTTTCTCTATTCTCCTCTTTGGAACTGAGTCTCTCTTTGATACCACTTGTTAGGACCCAAACACACAATAATACCCATACAAGAGAATAAACAATAAAGAAAAGAGAAGAAGATACAATAATTTTTAACGTGGTATGGTCCCTCAATAAACCTACATCTATGACTCGATTAAAATAATATTTAAAATATTTGAACATACAAAATTATTAAAATTCTTTCACTCTCACAAACCAAAACCCAAGTTACATCATTTATATTTAACTTAACTTAAGATTTGTAATCCAAAATAACTCAAGCTCAAAATCTATTTATAGGAGCAATGCCATCCATAATTTTAGAATACCCACTTCTAGCTAATGTGGAGTTTGAGGGTTATGAAGAAAAAATAGATTAGAGTTCACATTTTAATACAAATAATAAAGAGAAATTAAATTAAATATAATATTATAGTAATCCAATATAAATATACAGGTCATCTCTGTTATTTTATTTTTCTCCATTGCACAATCCTCCATGACTAGGCATTAAAGAAAATGCAAAAATTGAAATCGTAATATATTAAAACTCTGTAAAATAAATTAAAAGTCTCGCAGTCGCAGCTAGATGCAAAGTCATCATCAATCATGTGACTTGGATGCAAAGTCTGCCATCATCCTAAAGAGAAAAACAATTTAAAACTACCTGCCATCTTCTAAGCAATTTGAACAATGATCTTTCTTGTTTATTTTATAATGCGAGTCCAATTGACCGCAAGCTTGATCCTGAATTTAGGAAGTATGGCCATGTAAACAGAATATTATATTGCATAAAAGCTCAAGATGACTAGCTATGCTTAGCCAGGAAAAAAAAAACAAAGAAAAAAAGAATCCCTTTCCGGCCACAAGCTACCTAATAAAGCCAAGCCATGGAGATCAAACGTATATGCAACCCCAATTGGCCCAGTTGACTATCCACTTAGTTATAAATACCCACATATCACAAATGCAAAAAGAAACTGTAAATCAAAGAGAGTACTATAAATTATATAAATTAAAAATATAAATTCTCTCTAATATTATTCTTTAATTTAAATTTTTATTTTGTAGACAATAAAAATATTATTGGAGAAAAAAAATTGTTAGCTTTTGTGCTTTCTATTGTCAATTGTAGACAATGCATACAAAAGCTGACAATTGTTTTTTAGAACTTGTGAGGATAGAGATGAATTGGAAGGTTTTTGGCGGGCTTTAACCCTGGATCTGCAATAAACTTCTCATCGGGATACACTTTTTCCCACTTGAATTTGGTCACTGTGTTGTGCATGAAAGCTAATATTTTTATTTTAGATTAGTCTCTTCCGGGACACATACGATATCCGCCGCTAAATGGGATAAATGAGTATGGTATTTGTTCATCTCTTTCAAATCTTGATGGGTCAAATTTCTCCAGATCTTTGAAATAGTCTGAGTTCTTATGTGCACCATAAATATTCTGTTAATGTTGAAGTGATTTTCTTGATCAAGATGCAAGTCAAATCTTGAAGGAAGTAAAATTAGCCAAAGAGGGACGAAATTACGGAGGAAAACTGGCTGCTGGGTGGACACGGACATGCCCACGGGCGTGGCACTGCCCGTGTGCAAAGCTGGAAACAGAAAGGAAGAGTTTTGTCGAAACAGTGAAGGATACGGCCTGGGACACTGCCGTGTCATAGATCGTGTAATGGGAAAAACTGACACACGGCCATGTGGCAGCCCGTGTAACTTGCGGTTTCACATGGACGAGTGTTTTCATACGTGTTTTGACTGGTTTCGTCCGTGTTTGGCTCTCCTATGCTCGTGTCTTCATACCTGAATGTGTTAGGACGGGTTTAGGGTTGGTTTTAGGGTTTTCTCTTCCTATTTAGGCTTGTATTACTTGTAAACTATAAAAGGGGAATTGGGAACGTCTTGGGGAAGCTTTTGAACGCCGTTGTAAGCTGTTGTGCTTGTTTTTGACTCTGAATAGTAGAATTACTTGTGCTCTGCCTGTGGACATAGATCGAATTGATCGAACCATGTAAATCTTGTATTCTTATGTGATTGCTCTTTGTTATTCCGTATTTACTTCTAACGCCTAATTTCCTGACAAGTGGTATCAGAGTCACAGAAGTTTGTTTAGAAACTCCTAGGGTTCGTTCTGCAGAAAGAATATGTCTTCATACAAATTTGATATTGAGAAATTCAATGGGTCGAATGATTTCACGCTGTGGAAGCTGAAGATGAAGGAGATTCTGGTTCAACAGAAGTGTGAGGAGGCGATTGAAGGTGAAGAGAAATTACCGGTAGAATTGACAACAACGCAGAAAGCGGAGGCTGTGAAGAGATCGCATAGTGCAATTCTATTGAGTCTGGCAGATGAAGTCTTGAGGTAGGTAACTAATGAAACTACTGCAGCAGGCTTGTGGCAGAAGCTTGAGAGTAAGTATCAGAAGAGATCCCTGTTAAACAAGCTTTATCAAAAAAGACTGCTGCATACCTTGAAGATGTCAGAAGGCATGCAAGTAAAAGAACATCTTGATAAATTTAATAGGATTGTATTAGATTTGAAAGGTGTTGGTGTTGACATCGATGATGAAGATTAAGCTATGTTTCTGTTATATTCATTGCTTGAATCATATGAGAGTTTTGTTGATACTATCATGTATGGTAGAGATGGAATTTTTGTTAATGATGTGAAGGATGCTTTGTTGTCTAAAGAACTGAAGAGGTTAACCTCTAGTTTGGGTAGAGACAGAGTGGAGTCCGGGTTAACCGTGAGTAGGGGCAATAGAATGGGAAAGAATTATGGTTTGAGGTGTTATCACTGTAAGGAGATGGGGCACATGAAAAAGAATTGTCCACATAGGAAAAACGGTGAGAGATTAAGGGCAACAATAGTTCAGAATAATTCTGTGGGATTTCAGGATAATTCTGATGAAGGGGAGAGCAGTGCAGTGTTGACCGTTACTTCATGTAGATCTGAAAATAGCTGGGTTATTGACACTGGTGCAACTTATCACATGACTTTTTTCAGAAAGCTGTTTGATTCTTTTAGAGAATGGAAAGGCAGTGTGAAATTGGGAGATGGTGAGAAACTGAGTGTTGAAGGTAGTGGATCTTTGAAGATCAGGATACATGATGGGATGGTCAGAAAACTTGATGATTGGTATGTCCCGGGTTGCAAAAGAACTTGATTTCTGTTGGTGCTTTGGCTAAGCAAGGTTATGTTTTCTCTGGAAGAGGTGGAAGAATTTGGGTGTGCAAAGGTTCTTCGTTGGTGATGAATGGCAAATTATAAAATGACATTTACACCTTGATTGACAATTCGGTTGTTGCTAATGGTTTAAAGACTGTTGTGAGTTCTGCTGGAAAACGGGTGGAGTTTGTGATCGAGGCTCCGGAAGAAGCAAAGATTGATCAGGTTGATTCATGATGGCTAACAACAAATGAAACAGTGCATAGTAATTGTGTTGATGATTTTCAAAAGCAGTCACTGGAAGACACAAGAAATATGCGGAGTGTTGTGTTGTTAGGAGTGGATGGAAAGCTAGCTAATGATAGCAAGTACTGGTTGGACTTGGTTCGTTGTTGCAGGACTTGAGGTCCTTCGAGATGGTGTGGCAGATGAGTAATTTGGGATTCAGAGTTGGACGAGAAAAGAAAATTCACTTCAAGGTGGAGAATTGTTAACGTTGAAGTGATTTTCTTGATCAAGATGCAAGTCAAACCTTGAAGGAAGTAAAATTAGCCAAAGAGGGACAAAATTATGGAGGAAAACTGGCTAATGGGTGGACACGGACGTGCCCACGGGCGTGGCACTGCCCGTGTGCAAAGCTGGAAGTAGAAAGGAAGAGTTTTGTCGAAACAGTGAAGGACACGGCCTGGGACACGGTCGTGTCCTAGATCTTGTAATAGGCAAAACTGACACACGGCCGTGTGGCAGCCCGTGTAACTTGTTGTTTCACACGGACGCGTGTTTTCATCCGTGATTTGACTGGTTTCGTCTGTGTTTGGCTCTCCTATGCCCATGTCTTCATATCTGAACGTGTTAGGACGGGTTTCGGGTTGGTTTTAGGGTTTTCTCTTCCTATTTAGGCTTGTATTACTTGTAAACTATAAAAGGGGGTTTGAGAACGTCTTGGGAAAGCTTTTGAACGCCGTTGTAAGCCGTTGTGCTTGTTTTTTACTCTGAATAGTAGAATTACTTGTGCTCTGCCTGTGGACGTAGATTGAATTGATCGAACCACGTAAATCTTGTGTTCTTATGTGATTGCTCTTTGTTATTCCACATTTGCTTCTAACGCCTAATTTCCTAACACATTCAAGAACAACAGTACGCATCGAAAACAATGATAATGTAGTAATGAGGGAATGATTCTAGATTTAAAGTCTTTATTAAATATAAATTAACTAACTAAAATCGTACCTTCCACCCTTTTGGAATTAGAAAACCATCATATGTGATGTCGCATATAGCCTCCCTGAAAGTCCCAACACTTGGTGGATTCATTCGTAGTGCTTCACATGCTACATTCCATGAATATTTCATCTTTTGAATGTCTCTCCAATTTAACACCTCTCCTGATTGTTTTGATCTCGCAATTTCTCTTTGTTCTTGTTTCCCATTATAATATATGCAGCCACATAAATTTTGGTTAAAAATCTAATGATGTATTTTACTATGACTTATATATGAATTGAAAAAATAAGCATGGAATAGTGGAGCAATTATAGTAACCTAGCTAACAAAAGAGAAATTATGTAAGTCGATCTTGATGAGATTCTGGTGTGAGCTTACCTTCTAAGACCTTGTCATAGACATCAGGGTGTTGTCCCATAAACATGATTATAGAACATAGAGCAGAACTTGTGGTGTCCTAAGCAGCAAAAAAAGCTCTAAAAATTTTGGTGGAGAGTTCACTGTCATCAAACTTCTCATGCAGAACTTCACCCAGAACTGATTGGGAAGCCAATATCTTCCCATCTGAAAAATCAATCCTCAACTGCTTGAGAAACCCATCAAAAGCCTTCAAAAGCCTTTCTTTTGCCTTAAGAGCTTGAAACGTTCACCGGTAAAGAAAAAGCCCCACTTATTAGCTCACCGAAATCCTTGTCGATCCTCGTCACAGTTTCTTGATCTTCAATTCCCAGAAACAACCTGCAGGCCAGTGTACATGTGTATCGCTTGACCAGGGGATAGGTAAAGACCACATCTTTTCCTTGCCAATATGACTGTAAATGCTGCTTCGCAATGGCGTCTATGATTGGAACAGATTTTTCCAATGCGCTGGGTCTGCAATAAGGCGAAGAAGCTTATGAGATCGCGCTGCCATCTCGCTGATGTTGCTACCAGGAGGACCAAAGATCGCGTTTAGGGAGCGCGGCCACCAGGATTTGACAAGCTTGTTCTCGTTCGTGTACAGGAACTTGTTAGCTACTGCACTGCAGAAAATTGCTACGGTTTCTCCGAACAATGAAGTTTTGAAAACCTTGGATGAGTATTTCTCTACTCTGTCAAATATGAATCTTTCGGGGACGCCTTGCTTGGCTGTCCAAATATAGTCCAGTGTTTCTCCGATCAATGGCAAACCAGTGTTGGCCGGTAGAGTCTTCAGTGATTCTGTTTGATTTTTTCGAGATTTCAATAGCATAGGAATACAATAAAGAGAAAATAAAATGGATAAAATGAAATAGGAGAGTATTGATAGCAACGAGAGGTCCATTTCCAATGGTTTCCAGACTTGTAGGAATAGTTTCAACTTTCTAGCAGAGAAAATGGCAATATACAAAGCAGGATGTACTTGTTAATGTATGGCATATATATTCGAATTCTAGATTTTCATTTCTGAATCACATAGTGATATATGGAACTCAAAATTTTATTGTAGCACGATCCTCTATGTACCCCTACAAGCAAAGTTTAAGTCAACTGGATTGAAAAACTCTATCTTAAGGGCTCAAAATGGACAGTTTTGATAGCAACCTATCCAAGAGCCCTACACGCAACATATAAGTTAACGGGGTTGAAAACTCTATTTTAAGGACTCGACAGGGACGGTTTTGATAGCAACCCTCCAAAAGGGTATTTCGATGAACTCAAGAGGGTCAAACGTGTAATTTCCCTAGTTCACCTTTTTAAATTAAATTGTTTGGCAGACTTATTGAGCAACATATCTCAAACTATTCCTACTCCACTAGTCTCTTCATAGACGATTTACTTGAGGATCTATTCTTTTGATACCATTACTCGGTAATAACTAGGACTATAACAATATTGACATACAAGAATATCCCATATCCTTTTCTCAGTCTTCTTGGAATTTCATAAGATAAATTAAAATTTAGAAAGTAATAGGAGAAATGTAAAACAGAGGATTGGGTTTCAAACTTAGTCTCAATCTTTCTTTATTATTCACAGAAGGAGTCTTATATAGACTTCTAGAGATATAATATAACAAGTTTTTAAAGGTAAGTGGTGGAGACATGTCTCCAACCACTTTTACCAAAAGCATACCTACCTGTGACTAACTTTAATAAAAATTACAGACCCGTGACTACTGGTCTTATTATCTAGCCCACAGATTTTCAAAAGAGAACAATTATAGTACAAACCCGTGACTCTAAACAAATAAGAACCACTTGTACAAGAGATAAGGAATCTTCTTTATATAAAGCCAAACAACTTTACTTTTCTAGTGGTGGGGTGGGGGGTCGACTGGTAACTTGTGTCCATGTGCTACCTGACACAATTGGTTGATGGATAAGACAAGCATCATGCCAGAGCCAAGGGTATTCTTCATCTGATGAGGAATCATTATTATTACCAAATGGCTCTTTCCTAGTACGATAGGCTGGAGGAGGTTGGACGGGTGCTGCTTATTGTAGTTCTTCCATTACTGCATCATGGACTCTTGGTGGATTCTCATAGGGTCCTTCAAACATTCCAATAGAATTGGGATGCATACTGACTGATGAAAGAGCTATAATGACTTCAATGGGCATGGTCTAGAAACCAGCTAGCATTGTAGGCGGTGGTGGAGGTGAGTTGTTGATACAACATAGATATTACACCAATTATTCTCTCAGTATTGGATTTACTCTGATGGACAGATGAATTGGTCCCCATGCATAACATATGTTTAAGTCCACAAAAAACCTTGGGAATGACAGAAATATGGGCGATGGAAAATATAGAGCTCTGTAGATTATTGATTAGCTCTTCCCATAAATCTTCATTTTCAATAGAGGTATGGAGCCGTTTTCTACAAGTTGGAATTTCTTCAAACCACTCAAGGAAAGTCCACAACAATGAACAACATTGTTGATCATCATTCAAATGGTTGAGGATGTCCTTTGCATCAAACTCAATGGTTATCTTATGAGTAGTAATAAGACATCATAGGAACCATAAAAAGTCTTTTGTAAATGAACTGGCATCAAGAATGGTTTTGTGAGGAAAGAATAGGGTGGATCAAACTTGAAATATCTGGGAATTAGACTGGTAAAGTACACTTCAGGAAGCTGAGATCTGAAGTGAACTATGTGAGTCCTTACAAATGTATGAATTTGCTCTGGAGACTCTATGCTATGTAATCCTAGAGGGAATCATATTTTTTGCATTGCTACCATGTACATGGGCTTAGAATTGAAAGGGCTTGCCATGAGGATAATAAGAATTGATCCCTAAGGAATAATTAACCAAGTAGATTTTTTCTTCGGACAAGAGAGATAATCTGCAATGATGTTCTAGTCTCCTTTTATATGTTTCATCTCAAACTAATATCTATTGTACCAATCCTTCAATCACAAACACTAGCCATATGAAATTTCTTTATTTTTAAATTCCAAAATTTTAAGAAAAGATGAATTATCCATCTCAACCAAAAATTTGTGACCAATCAGATGGAATCCAAACTTCTTGATTCCTTACTTCACATCTAAGATTTCCTTGTAGACGGTGTGGTAGTGCTTTTTTGCCTCATAAAATTGACCACTGGCATGTCCACAGTATTCTAGGACTCCTTTACTGTCATCTTCTAGCAGCATTGCTCCAAAAAATTTGTCGCTTTCATTTGTCTGCAAGATTCTCTTTCCTGTACTGGGAATCTTTAAAGGTGAAGACTTTTCAAAAAGCTTCTTTAACTCCCAAATAGCTGTTATATGTTCAGTGCTCCAAGGTGGGCATTTTTCTTGATCATCTTTGAAAGTGCACTAGCATGTTAAGCAACACGTGGCAGAAAATTTCTGACATAATTGACAATGCCAAGAAAAGACTGGATCTCTTTTTTGGAGAGATTCTCATCAGGGAACTGGGTTAAACCTTCTACCAAATGAGGCCAATCTGATAGTGTCTATTTTCAAATATTGAACCGAGATACTCGATCCTGGGCTAAACTAAGAAGCTTTTCTTTCTGGGCAACATAATCCCGTACTTGTCAGTCAATTTAAAGAATTGTTGAAGTAAGACTTCATGGGCTTTATGATATTTTGAGAATAGAAGAATATCATTGATGTACACCAGGGCTGAATAAAGAATGGACTCAAAATTTCTAAGCATAGCCTTCTGAAATAATGATGGAGCGACCTTGGGACCAAAATGCATAACTCTTCATTGGTATTGGTCTGCTGAAATACAGAATGTTTTTTTTAGTCTGTTGTCTAGATGAACTCCTAATTTCCAAAATCCTGCTTTGAGATCAAACTTTGAAAACACCCTTGGTTTATGAAGGTGAACATGTAATGACTGAATTTTTGGAAGAGAAAATCTATCATCCTTGAGAAATACATTGAGAGGCTTGTAATCAATGATGAGTCTCTTTTTCCCTCTAATCTGTTCACTCTTCTTGTTGACATAGAATGCTTGGCATGCCCAATCACTTTTTGTTCATTCAATCAAACCTTGTTGTAACAACTATAAACATTCTTCTTTTGCTTGGACTAGATCTAATGGAGTCATTCCTAGATACGTTGCCTTGGTTGGATTAATGTCTTCATTCTTTTTGAATGGAAATTTAATAAAGAAATCAAGATTCTTCCATAATGGTGAAGGATGAATGAAACTAGCATGACTTTCAAAAACACAAATGATTGAATTTAACCACTAATGGATGTTTAATATCTTCTGCAATGAAAAGAGTTTGAATTCATGTATAAGGCTTAAAATGTCTCATGAAATAAAGCCTTGTGTTGCCGATGTTAAGCCTTTTCAACTACCTAATAACATCAAAACCAATTAAAACATATTTACCTAGAAGGTCAGTACCAACCACCTTGCTCCATGTAATGGTTCCTGGAAAAATCTGGATTCCAATGGGGTTTTTTGAGACATAATTAGTGGCAAAGAGCTTTTCATTGGCTGCTACAAAATGAGTGGATGTTCTTTCCATACTCCAGGTAGTATTTTTGGATTGACCATCGTCTGGGTTGCACTAGTGTCAATGAATCCAATAACTTTGATTAGAACATCATATATCGATCTAAGGATTGCAATCTCCATATGAGAAACTGTAAATGTCTGGGTTACAAGGCATGGGAAAACACCAAATGCTTCATGGTAGTGGGATGAAACCGTATCATATGAGTCAAAAGACTCATCTTCTTCATTCGAGGATAACACTGTGAAAATAGTGTTGTTTGGATCAAGAACACTATTTTGTTTTGAAAAAAACTAACTTTAAATCTTCTTCTGGATCAAATGGTGAAATTTCATAACCTGTTGGATGAGCTTAGCAGATTTTTCTTTATTGGGACAATTCTTAGCATAATATCCCTTTTGTCCACAAATGAAACAATGGTCAAACTTCTTATTGGAGGTTTTCTTTCTAAAAGATCGAAAATATTTTTTCTTCCATCTCTTCTTGAAGCCTTTCTAGATTTTCTTCTTGGCAAACTGTCCTTTAAAGTACCTTTTCCAATGTTTCTTATTTTCCCGGTTTTACAATCACAATCTTTCTCCCTGCATTTGATCTGTAAATAAGACTTTCTACAAACCTTTTGAATCTGACTGTTCTAGGAGAACATTTTGAAAAAGATTCTTCGGCCAACATATATTTTCAAGGGCTTGTTTAACATATTGGAACAATTCTCCAAGACTATGGTTAGAAATATCTTTGCCAACTGAGATCAGTCTGTTGATTTATGGATGGAGCTCATATGGAAAAGAGGCAACAAAAATCTGTATGAGTTCTTTGCTGTTAAAGCCACCAAGTTGGTAATAGATTCTGGACATTCTTCGATAATTCCAGTTTAGATCCTTCATCTGCAAAGAACAACATTTCATTTTATAAAATTCAAGTTCTAGGTTTTTGCTAAAAACTGTAAAGTCTCCAATAAATTCTTAGTGGATAGCTACTACTGCTGCTTCAAGTGAGGCTCTGATGAATTGGATTCTCCTTAAATCTCAATGAGAGTCATACCAATCTCTCAATGATCCAAAAAATTTGGAGGCTAATTCTTTCAAGATGACAAATTTGCTATATCTTGTCTTTGATCGTTGCAAATCAATCCATGCACTAATTTCCAATATATGTTCCCTTCTTTTTTCTGATTGGGATATCATCCAAAGTAAACCACGAACCACCTTTGGGCCTTTTGGTTTTTTCATCATCTCGAGGTGGAGGAAATTTTTCTCTTTCATCTTCCTCTTGAAAATAAGCATCGGTATCCATATCCGTTACCCAAGATGTTTCTCTTTGTTCTGTTTAAAAACTTCCTTCTAGTGCTGGATCTTCCATAAGAATAGCACTAATATATGCCTGGTTTTCTTCTGAATTAGTAGACAAATCTAAAATAGAATTATCTGTGGAATTTTCCCAACTAGTATCAGGATTAGTATTACCATATCCTGAACTTGATTCACCTGAGCTGAGTTTTGGAACATAGTCTGAATCTTCAGAGCTAGATATGTGTTTACACATGTCAAAGGGTGAGTCTGATTATGTCGATGAACTATCCTTTATCAGAGTTACAAAAGGATTATGAGATTCAAATTCATAAGGATCCTGAGAATCTTGAAAATATTAGGAAACTTGTCTTTTGGAAAACGAGGAGAAGAAGACAGGCGCACGTGCTTTTCTCTATGCTTTTCCTTCTTCTTTCATTTTTCTGCATTTCTTGCTTCTTCATAATCTTCAAAAGTAGATGAAGCAAGTGGGACTATAGTATTTCTTACAGAGGCCATGAATCCTGTAAATGGGGGCGATTCTAGAGTACTCCTAAACAGGTTAAAAGGTGAGTCAAACAATGATGGCCCTCGTAGAGGCTTAAAAAGAGGAGGATTTTTTAAATCATCTTGCATGCCTTTCAATTGTTGTTTTAAATATTTCAATTTAGCCTCTTTTTGGTCAAATGATGGACCAAATTGATTATTAATCGCCATTTCGCCTAAAGCCTTTTCAAGCTTAGAGATTCTTTTGTGCACCTCCTGATGGAGGTCCTATATTCCTTTACCAACATGATCTAGTTTAGATTAAAATCACTACTCTGTTTTGAAAGAAAAAAACTAACTCTAAGTCTTCTTCTGGATCAAATGGTGAAATCTTCATAACCTGTTGGATGAATTTAGCAGATTTTTCTTTGTTGGGACAATTCTTATCATAATATCCTTTTTGTCCGCAAATAAAAAATGGTCAAACTTCTTATTGGAGCTTTTCTTTCTAAAAGATCGAAAACATTTTTTCTTCCATCTCTTCTTAAAGCCTTTCTGGATTTTCTTCTTGGAAAACTGTCCTTTAGAGTAGGGTTGTAAGGCTTTACCGCTAGATCGTATAACCACCCAATTCGCATGCAATCACACTGCAATTTGCTGTTTTTTATGGATTTAGATTGGTTGCGGATTATAATTTTATAAAATCGCTAATTTGTGGTTCAACTACAGTTAATAATATACTAAAACCACTCAAACCAAATGACAACCGCGTAACCACACACACACACACACACACACACACACACACACACACACACACATATATATATATATATATATATATATATATATATATATATATATATATATTCCAACATAAATGTATGCATCAAATAAGGCCCACTAACTTCACAACATTTTATAATTAAACCAACCCAAATATGTATATTTTGGATGCTAACAATAGTTATACACTAATATTAATTAGATGAGAATTGACAGATGTTGAAAATGCTAAATAATTATACTTATTTTGGGAGGGTAGCTAGTAAAGGTTATTTTTGAAGTAGCATTTCTTATTTTTTAGGCAGCTTTTATATTCTAGAGACATAGCAATTCTAATGAAATAATATTAAGGTTATTTTTCAATGTTGTTATTTATTTTACTTTATTTATTTGTTTACTTTTTTTATACATTTAATGAAGCACAAACCGCAAAAATTGACCAAATCACACAGCAGCCGCTAGTTTGATTTTGGTGGATTTAACCACACTAGTGGTTTAACTGCGGTTGCAATTTTTTGAGACCGCAATTTGCGGCGTAATTTGGTTTGAAAACTTAAAACCGACCAAATCGCACCGTTTACACCCCTACTTTAGAGTACCTTTTCCAATGTTTCTTCTTTTTCCTGGTTTTACAATCACAATCTTTTTTCTTGCATTTGATCTGCAAATAATACTTTTTGCAAGCCTTTTGAATCTGGTTGTTCTAGGAGAACATTTTGAAAACATTCTTCTACTAACACTTCTTTTCAAGGGCTTATTCAACATATTGGAACAATTCTCCAAGACTATGATTAGCAATATCTTTGCCAATTGAGATTAGTCTGTTGATTTTTGGATGGAGCTCATATGGGAAGAGGCAACAAAATCTGTATGAGTTCTCTGCTGTTAAAGCCACCAAGTTGGTAATAGATTTTGGACATTCTCCGATAATTCCAGTTTAGATCCTTCATCTGCAAAGAACAATATTTCATTTTATAAAATTCAAGTTCTAGTTTTTTACTAAAAACTCTAAAGTCTCCAATAAATTCTTAGTGGATAGCTACTACTGCTGCTTCAATTGAGGCTTTGATGAACTAGATTCTCCTTAAATCTCTAAGAGAGTCATACCAATCTCTCAATGATCTAACAAATCTGGAGGCTAATTCTTTCAAGATAAAAAATTTGTTGTTTCTTGTCTTTGATTGTTGCAAATCAATCCATGCACTAATTTCCAGTATGTGTTCCCTTCTTTTTTTGATCGGGATATCATCAAAAGTAAACCACGAACCACCTTTGGGCCTTTTGGTTTTTTCATCATCTCGAGGTGGAGGAAATTCTACTATTTCATCTTCCTCTTGAAAATAAGCATCGGTATCCATATTCGTTGCCCAAGATGTTTCTCTTTGTTCCATTTAAGATCTTCCTTCTAGTGCTGGATCTTCCATAAGAATAGCACTAATATATGCCTGGTTTTCTTTTGAATTAGTAGACAAATATAAAATAGAATTATCTGTGGAATTTTCCCAACTAGTATCAGGATTAGTATTATCATATCCTGTACTTGATTCACCTGAGCTGAGTTCTGGAACATAGTCTGAATCTTCAGAGCTAGATATGTGTTTACACATGTGAAAGGGTGAGTCTGATTATGTTGATGAACTATCCTTTATCAGAGTTGCAAAAGGATTCTGAGATTCAAATTCATAAGGATCCTGGGAATCTTGAAAATATTAGGAGACTTGTCTTTTGGAAAACGAGGAGAAAAAGACACACGCATGTCCTTTTCTCTATGCTTTTCCTTCTTTTTTCATTTTTCTGCATTTCTTGCTTCTTCATAAGCTTCAAAAGTAGATGAAGCAAGTGGGACTACAATATTTCTTGCAGAGGCCATGAATCCTGTAAATGGGGCGGTTCTAGAGTACTTCTTAATAGGTTAAGAGGTGAGTTAAACAATGATGGCCCTCATAGAGGCTTAAAAAGAGGAGGATTTTTTAAATCATCTTGCATGCCTTTCAATTGCTGCTACAAATCTTTCAATTTAGCCTCTTTTTGGTCAAATGATGGACCAAATTGATTATTAATCGTCATTTCGCCTAAAGCCTTTTTAAGCTTAGAGATTATTTTGTGCACCTCCTAATGGAGGTCTTCTATGCCTTTACCAACATGATTCAATTTAGAATCATGCTTCTCCACAGCCTAAAGAATCCTATCACGCTTCTCATCTTAACAGATCAAATGGCATTTTTGCGCAACATGGCTACTTGTCTGCCAATTTAAAACTTCTTCAACATTTGATAATGGCTCCAAAGAACCATGAGGTCTCACTATAGTTGTCTTTGTGTAGGATCATAAAAGAACTCTACGATTAGAAGTAAATAGAGTTAGAGGAGGATATTCACTATCACAAGTGACATATGGCAACTTGGATGAGGATGAAGCCATGAAACATGGAATTGCTGGAGCAGTTGGAATTGGTTTTGTAGGAGGGTTACAAAAACCTTCTCTTCTTAGAATCTTCAAAGCTTGATTGTAAATGGGAAGAGGAAATCTCTTTTTCCATTCCTAACCAATTTTCTCATCACCTTTCTTCTTGGTTTCTGCTAAAATTCCAATCCATGGGGAAAAACCATCATCTCGTTCAAAAGATCTACTTGGAGGCTGTAGGATGGTCTTCTTTTCCTCTTGGAATCTCTAAGAAAATCATCATCGCAATAAGAACAACCTTCTTCACACTCACTTAGGTCAACATCCCAAATGAAATGACCATTTATGTGTTCATTATAGTCTGCCTAACCAGATGGTTCAAAATGAACATTAGGAATCTTTCTATCAGTTGAAACTGGCTGGAGCATAGCAATGGTCTTGAAGATTGGTAAACTAGAAGTTGAATTTTTTGGTTCCTCTAAATTTTTATAAACTGTCTGGATTGTCCCATCCTTTCGGAGATGGAACGTACAGTTTTAAGACTGAATATGCTTTTCAACTGTTCTGATCTTTTCGTAGTTGGTAAGCCAAGAAGTTGGCATCAACTTCTTCAGAGTTTCTGCATCCATTTGCTTAGGAGCTTGGATAATTATGGGAACCTTGTTTGCTGTCTCAGAGAAAACATACAAAGCATCTGTAGACCCATTACCACTAAGGTGAACTGCATGATCTTGGACTCTATAGCAGACTTGATGGTGAGGGGTGACTACAAGAGAAGAAGCCACATGAGGAGATCTTGCAATCTGAATTTGTACCTTCATACAGCTTGAGAGGTTTGGGTATCTCAAAGACATCACAAAGTTGGGATAAAAGGTAAGCATCACACTTCTAGCATTCAAAGTTGACATGGTTGAACCAATAACTGCATGTTGATACTCCAATACTTTAGCATCTAAGAGTGTAATTCTAGAAGTGAATGGACATCCTTTCCTCCCATTATAAGTGAGCATCAATCTGATTGCTCCCCAATGGAAATAAGTATAACCTTCTCACAGAGACTGGTTATGAGGGCTGAGGGACTTCAATAGTAACATATTTTTTTGATTCAGTGAACTACAATGAACACTAATCCAAACTAGAAGACTGGATATATTCTTTTGGCAATGGTATTCTCCTGTTAAGGAGTTGATGAATTGAAATGGCACTTTTAGGTTTTCGGTAAATACAGTAGGGGCTGATCAAGGGTTGAGAAGAAGAAGCAATTTGGGCACCTTTAGGGACATAAGAGTATTCTACAAGTGTTTTAGTTAGTTAGTTTCATGAGATTTAAAGGAAAGCGAGGAAATAAGTTGGATAATTTCTGAAACAGGGTTGGATAGAGTGTTTGAGGCTAAGGTTGAAGCTTTTGTGTGGGTATCCATGGCGGGTTATTAATTATCTTTTTACTCTCCACAAAGAAAACTGGAAAAATGAATTAGATCTTCTATTATGGCTCTTATCCCCAAAGTAAGTTGTGTATGGAGAGACGCAATGGAGTGGGAATAGTTTGAGATACATTGCTCAGTAAGGTGATAAGTCCTATGGTATTAGGGCTATAATGGAAGATCTAGTTCCTTTTCCCAATTTTCTTTATGGAGAGTAAGAAGATAATTAATAACCCGCCATGGATACCCACACAACTTCGATCTCAGCCTTAAACACTCTATCCAACCCTATTTCAGAAATTATCCAGCTTACTTTCTCGCTTTTCTTTAGATCTCATGAAACTAACAAACTACAAAGGCTTGTAGAATACTCTTAGGTCTTTAAAGGTGCCCAAATTGCTTCGTCTTTTCAACCCTTGATCAGTCCCTATTGTATTTACCAAAAACCTAAAGGTGCCACTTCAATTCGTCAACTCCTTGACAGGAGAAGACCAACACCAAAAAAATATG
This sequence comes from Flueggea neowawraea, assembly GCA_948243855.1. Classification (NCBI taxonomy): domain Eukaryota; kingdom Viridiplantae; phylum Streptophyta; class Magnoliopsida; order Malpighiales; family Phyllanthaceae; genus Flueggea; species Flueggea neowawraea. Next base: position 20,190 of record CAODLS011008704.1, read on the forward strand.
TCAAGGCTTCTAGTTTGGATCATTGTCAGTTGCAATCCACTGAATTAGAACAATATCTTACTATTGACGTCTCTCAGTCCCTTCTTAACTAGTCTCTGCGAGAAGGTTATACTCATTTCCATTAAGAAGCAATCAGATTGATGCTCACTTATAATGGGAGGAAGGGATGTCCAATCACTGCTAGACTTGCACTTTTAGACACTGGAGTCTTGGAGTATCAACATGCAGTTATTGGTTCGATCATGACAACTTTGAATGCTGAAAGTGTGATGCTCACCTTTTATCCCAACTTTGTGATGTCTTTGAGAAACCCAAACCTCTCAAGCTGTATGAAGGTGCAGATTCAGATCACATGAGTTCCTAATGTGACTTTTTCTTTTGTAGCCACCCTTCACCATCAAGTCTACTATAGAGTCTAAGATCAAGCAGTTGACTTTAGTAGTTATGGACCTACAGATGCTTTGTATGTTTTCTATGAGAAAGCAGACAAGATTCCCACAATTGTCCAAGCTCCTAAGCAAATGGATGCAAAAAATCTGAAGAATTTGATCCCAAGTTTTTGGTTTACCAACTACGAAAAGATCAGAACAGTTGAAAAGCATATTCAGTCTCAAGACTATATGTTCCATCGCCGAAAGGATGGGAAAGTCTAGACAGTTTATAAAAATTTGGAGGAACCAAAAAATTCAACTTCTAGTTTATCAATCTTTAAGAATATTGTTATGCTCCAACCGGTCTCAACTGATAGAAAGATTCCTATTGTTCATTTTGAACCCTCTGGTCAACCAGTCTATACTGACCGCATAAATGGTTATTTCATTTGGTATGTTGACCCAAGTGAGTGTGAAGAAGGTTGTTCTTATTGTGATGATGATTTTCTTGGAGATTCTAAGAAGAAAAGAAGACCATCCTGCAGACCTCCAAGTAGATCTTTTGATCGAGATGATAGTTCTTCCCCATGGATCGAAATTTCAGTAGAAACCAAGAAGAAAGGTGATGAGAAAATTGCTCAGGAATGGAAAAAGAGATTTTCTCTTTCCATTTACAATGAAGCTTTGAAGATTCTAAAAAGAGAAGGGTTTTGTAACCTTTCTCTAGAAACCATTCCAACTGGTCCAATAATTCCCTGTTTCATGGCTTCATCATCATCCAGGTTGCCAAATGTCACTTATGATAATGGATATCCTCCTCTGACTCCATTTACTTCTAATCATGGAGTTCCTTTTTGGCTCTACATAAAGCCAACTACAGTGAGACCTAATGGTTCTTTGGAGCCATTATCAAGTGCTAAAGAAGTTTTAAATTGGAAGACAAATATCCATGTTGCTCAAAAATGCCATTTGATCCGTCAAGATGAGAAGTTTGATAGGATTCTTCATGTTGTGGAGAAACATGATTCTAAATTGGATCATGTTGGTAAAGTAATATGAGACCCCCGTTAGGAGGTGTACAAAAGAATCTCTAAGCTTGAAAAGGCTTTAGGAAAAATGGCGATTAATAATCAATTTGGTCCATCATTTGACCAAAAGGAAGCTGAATTGAAAGATTTCAAGCAGTAATTGAAAGGCATGCAAGACGATTTAAATAACTTTGTTGAGCCTCCACAAAGGCCCTCATTATTTGAACCACCTCCTAACTTGTTTAGGAGTACTCTAGAATCGCCTCTATCTACAGGATTCATGACCTCTGCAAGAAAGACTGCAATCCCATTTGCTTCATGTACTTTTGAAGTTTATGAAGAAGTAAGAAATGCAAAAAAAATGAAAAAATAAGGAAAAGCACAGAGAAAAGCATATGCGTCTGTCTTCTTCTTCTCATTTTCCAAAAGACAAGCCTCTTACGGAGTTCATAGATTTATATTTTCCAGATTCCCAAGATCCTTATGAATTTGAATCTCATAATCCTTTTGCAACTCTGATAAAGCATAGTTCATCGATAGAATCAAACTCATCCTTTGACATGTGTAAACACGGATCTAGCTCTAAAGATTCAAACTATTTTCTAGAACTCAGCTCAGGCGAATCAAGTTCAGGATATGATAATACTAATCATGATTCCACAAATAATTCTATTTCAGATTTTTCTACTGATTCAGAAAAAAACCAGACATATATTACTACTATTCTTATGGTAGGTCCAGCACCATAAGGAAGTTCTTAAACGGAATAAGGAGAAACATCTCGGGAAATGGATATGGATACCGATGCTTATTTTTAAGAGGACGATGAAAGAGCATAATTTCGTCCACCTCGAGATGATGAACAAACCAAAAGGCCCAAAGGTGGTATATGGTTTACTTTTGATGATACTATGATCGAAAAAAGAAGGGAACACATACTGAAAATTAGTTCATGGATTGATTTGCAGTGATCAAAGCCAGGATACAACAAAGTGGATATCTTGAAAGAATTAGCCTCCAGATTTATTGGATCATTGAGAGATTGGTATGAATCTCTTGGAGATTTAAGAAGAATCCAGTTCATTAGAGCCTCACCTGAAGCAGCAGTAGCAGTTATCCACCAAGAATTTGTTGGAGACTTTAGAATTTTCATTAAAAAATTAGAACTTGAATTTTATAAAATGAAATGTTGTTCTTTGCAGATGAAGGATCTAAACTAGAATTATCGAAGAATGTCCAGAATCTATTACCAACTTGGTGGCTTTAACAACAGATAACTCAAATAGATTGTTGTTGCCTCTTTCCCAGATGAGCTCCATCCAGAAATCAACATACTGATCTCATTTTTTCGGCAAAGATATTGCTAATCATAGTCTTAGGGAATTGTTTCAATATGTTGAACAATCCCTTAAAAAGATGTGTGAGCAAAAGAAGCTTTTCAAAATATTCTCCCAGAACAATCATATTCAAAAGGTTTGCAGAAAGTCTTATTTGCATATCAAATGCAAGGAGAAATATTGTGATTGCAAAACCGAAAAAAAAGAAGAAACATTGGAAAATATACTCTAAAGGACAATTTTCCAAGAAGAAAATCCAGAAAGGCTTGAAGAAGAGATGGAAGAAAAAAGTTTGTTGATCTTTCAAAAAGAAAACCTCCAATAAGAAGTTTGACCATTGTTTTATTTGCGGACAAAAGGGACATTATGCTAAGAATCGTCCCAACAAAGAAAAATCTGCTAAGCTCATCCAACAGGTTATGAAGATTTCACCATTTGATCCAAAAGAAGACTTAAAGTCAGTTATTTCAGAATAGAGCAGTGATATTGATCCAAACAACACTATTTTCACAGTGCTATCCTCGAATGAAGAAGATGAGTCTTTTGACTTAGATGATACGATTTCAACCCACTACCATGAAGCATGTGGTGTTTTCCCATGCCTTGCGGCCCATACATTTGTAGTTTCTCATATGGAGATTGAAATCCTTAGATTGATATATGATGTTCCAATCAAAGTTATTGGATTCATTGACACTGGTGCAGCCTCGACGATGGTCAATCTAAAAATACTTCCTGGAGTATGGAAAGAACAATCCACTCATTTTGCAGCAGCTAGCAGAAAGCTCTTCACCCCTAATTATGTCTCAAGACACCCTATTGGAATCCAGATTTTTCCTGGAACCATTACATGGAACAAGCTGGTTGGTGCTGACCTTCTAGGAAAAGATGTTTTAATTGGCTTTGATGTTATTATCCAGTTGGAAAAGCTTAACATTGGCAACATAGGGCTTTATTTCAGGAGACATTTCAAGCCTTATGCAACAATTCAAACTCTTTTTATTGCGAAAGATATTAAACATCCATTGTGGTCAAATTAAATCATTTGTTTTCTGAAAGTCATGCTAGTTTCACTCATCCTTCACTGTTATGGAAGAATCTTGATTTCTTTGTTAAATTTTTATTCAAAAAGAATGAAGACATTAATCCAACCAAGGCAACGCATCCAGGAATGACTCCATCAGATCTAACCCTATCAAAAAAAGAATGTTTGCAGCTATTACAACAAGGTTTTATTGAATCAACAACAAATGATTGGGCATGCCAAGCATTTTATGTCAACAAGAGGAGTGAACAAATTAGAGGGAAAAATAGACTCTTCATTGATTACAACCCTCTCAATGTCTTTCTCAGGATGATAAGTTTCCTCTTCCAAAGATTCAATCATTACATATTCATCTCCATAAAGCAAGGGTGTTTTCAAAGTCTAACCTCAAAGCATGATTTTGGCAATTGGGATTTCATCTAGACGATAGACCAAAAACAACATTTTGTATTCCAACAGCCCAATACCAATGGAGAGTTATGCATTTTGGTCTTAAGGTCGCTCCATCATTATTTCAGAAGGCTATGCTCAGAATTTTTAAGCCCATTCTTTATTCAACCATAATGTACATTAATGATAATTTTCTATTATCAGAAGACCATAAAGCCTATGAAGTCCTACTTCAACAGTTCTTTGAATTGGCTGACAAGTATGTGATTATACTGTCCAAAAAGAATAGCCTCTTAGTCCAGCCCAGGATCGAGTATCTTAGTTCAATCTTTGAAAATGGACACTATTAGATTGAACCACTTTTGGTAGAAGATTTAACCTAGTTCCTTGATGAGAATCTCTCTAAAAAAGAGATTCAATCTTTTCTTGGCATTGTCAATTATGTCAGGAATTTCTTGCCACATATTGCTTAACACACTAGTGCACTTTCAAAGATGCTCAAGAAAAATGTCCCACCTTGGGCACTGAAAAACAAAAGTTGTCCAGGAGTTAAAGAAGCTTTGTGAAAAGCCTCCATCTTTAAAGATTCCTAGTACTAGAAAGAGAATCTTGCAGACAAATGCAATCGACAAATTTTGAGGAGCAATACTACAGGAAGAAGACATAAAAGAGTACGGGGATACTGTGGACATGCCAATGGTTAATTTTCTGAGATAGAAAAGTACTACTACACTGTATACAAGGAAATCTTAGCTGTGAAATATGGAGTCAAGAAGTTTGGATTCCATCTGATTGGTCATAAATTTTTGGTTAAGATGGATAATTCATCTTTTGCTAAAATTTTGGAATTTAAAAATAAAGAAATTCCAGATGGCTAGTGTTTGCGATTGAAGGATTGGTTCAATAGATATGAGTTTGAGGTGAAACATATAAAAGGAGACCAGAACATCATTGCAGATTATCTCTCTCATCCGAAGAAAAATTCTGCTTAATTAATTGTTCCTTAGGGTTCAATTCCTATTATCCTCATCGCAAGTCCTTCCAATTCTAATCCCATGTACATGGTAGCGATACAAAAAATATGATTCCTTCCAGGATTACATGGCATGGAGCCTCCAGAGCAAATTCATACATTTGCAAGGACTCACATAGTTCACTTCATCTCAACTTCCTGAAGTGTACTTTACCAGTCTAATTCCCATATATTTCATGTTCGATCTACCCTATGCTTTCCTCACAAAAGCATTCTTGATAGCCAGTTCGTTTATAGAAGACTTTTTATTTTTCCTATGGTGTCTTATTACTACTCATAAAATAGCCATTTAGTTTGATGCAAAGGAGATCCTCAACGATTTGAATGACGATCAATAATGTCGTTCATTGATGTGGACTTTCTTTGAATGGTTTGAAGAAATTCCAACTTGGAGAAGATGGCTCCAGACCTCTATTGAAAATGAAAGATTTTTGGGAAGGCTAATCAATCATTAACAAAGCTCTATATTTTTCATCCCCTATATTTTTGCCATTCCCAAGGTTTTTTGTGGATTCATAACATCTATTAAGCATGGGGACCAATTCATCTGTCCATCAGAGGAAATCCAATACTGAGAGAACAATTAGTGGAATATGTATGTTGTATCAATAACTCACCTCTACTACAGCCTACAATGCTAGTAGGTTTCCAGACCAGGCCCATTGAAGTCATTATAGCTCCTTCATCAGTCAGTATGCATCCTAGTTATATTATAATATTTAAAGGACCTTATGAGAATCCACCACCAATCTATGATGCAGTAATAGAATAACTACAACAAGCAGCACCAGTCCAACCTCCTCCATGCTATCATACCAGGAAAGAGCCATTTGGTAATAACAGTGAGTGCTCATCAGATGAAGAATACCCTTGGCTCTAGAATGATGCTTGTCTTATTCATCAACCAATTGTGTTAGGTGGCACATGGACATAGGTTACCAGTCGACCCCCCACTCCACCACCAGAAAAGTAAAGTTGTTTGGCTTTATATAAAAGAGATTCCTTATCTCTTGTACAAGTGGTTCTGATTTGTTTAAAGTAATAGGTTTGTACTATATATGTTCTCTTTTGAAAAGCTATCGGCCAGATAATAAGGTCAGTTGTCACGGGTCTGTAATATTTATTAAAGTTAGTCACAGGTCGGTATGCTTTTGGTAAAAGTGGTTGGACACATGTCTCCACCATTTACCTTTAAAAACTTATTGCGTTGTATCTTTAGAAGTGTATATAAGATTCCTTTGTGAATAATAGAGGCAGATTGAGACTAAGTTTGAAACCCAATCCTCTATGTTACATTTCTTCTATGGCTTTTTAAATTTTAATTTATCTTCTCAAATCACGAGAAGACTGAGAAAAGGATATGGGATACTCCTGTATGTCTATGATGTTATAGTCTTGGTCATTACTGAGTAATAGTATCAAAAGAACAGATCCCCAAAGTAAATCGTTTATGGAGAGATGCAGTGGAGTTGGAATAGTTTGAGATACGTTACTCAGTAAGGTGATCAGCCCTATGGTATCCAAACACTTTTCTTTTTCTTTTTCTTTTTTCATGTGGGCCAAGAATTAGTGACATATACTAAGTACACTAACATAATATCCTCACCAAGTCGAACTAAAACAACCACAACATGCTCCAACTTGGTAATCTTCAGAAGCAAGTTGAAGTCTTAGGGTTTGATATATTTAGTGTCTTGGGAGAGGAGAAGCAATGTGGGTTGTGATGAAAAATGGATGTGAGAAAGGGATAATGAGATGAAGAAAGGTTTGAAGGGCATATATACATATATATAAGGGTCATACAAGGAACAATTCTGCCATGAATGGGCTAAGAGTTGTGATCGGCATATATATGTTGAACCAAACCGAGGCCCAACTCTCCTGCATATGATTCGAAGGTCACCTCACTACCAAATATGCTGGTTTAGTCCTTTGCCAACATTATAAGAGGTCACAAGTTCAATGGCAAGTGTTTATGAGTTCGATTCACCGTGAAAAGAAATAAATGACTTATCAAAAAAAAAAGAGAGCACATGTTTAGCGAGAAAAAAACAAGTACACAATTTTCTCGTTGATTTGCGACAAAAATGTTGCCAATAGCAACAAAGGCAAGACGACTTGAAGAAAATAAAATCGAATTACTTAATTAAACAACTGATCTGATTTCTTCGTCAAAAAAAAAACTGATCTAACTTTATCATCCTCCAAAGTAATGGATGAAATATGCAAAGAGCCATATCAAAGTTGCAAACTTGGTTCCCAACTGGGTTTCTATAATGATCATTATAATGAAAAGAAGAAGCTGTTGAAACTTTGGAGCGAAACATCTTGAGAGACTTGTCCGAAGCTCTATTTTTTTTAGTTGGAAGAGAGGCAACAAAGGCCTTAATTACATAGCACACATCCTGTTCAAAACACCACCATTATGGTTATGTTTCAATGCATCTATAACTTCACTGACTGGCTGAACAAAACAATGCCAACCACGGGGAAGAGACTTAGCTAGCCAGCTTTGTCATGCTATCTGCCAGTGGTGGATTTACATGTAGTATACTTCTCAAATAATTTATTCATGAATATATATGATTTTTCTTTCTTTTTAGTTTCTTTTTTATGGAAAAAGTTTATATTTCTAGTATTGGACCCCACTAAAATTTAGTTTTGAAATCACTTTGTATCCGCTACAAAGTTTGCCTCACGTAGAACTAGTGGCAGAGCTAGGAATCTGGCTAAGTGGGGGTCGAATCTACTTAGTCAAATTTCTCGCTCAGTGATGTGTCTAATATATATATATATAATAAAAAATTAAAATAAAATAAATTAAATATTCGAATACATGTAGTAATTATACAACTATTTTTGCACACTAGAACTAAGCGATGACAGTTGTTTTTGATGTGTCGACATGGTTTGGAAGCGTTGCAAAATGACCTCATTATTAATAGGTATAAAAATTTCTTTCTCGATATATACTACTAAGAGGTCATTCATCCATTCATCTCGCATTCTATTTCGTAAATCCGTCTTGATAACATTCATGGCAGAAAATACTCTTTCAACAGATGTAGTTGCAACTGGAAGAAGCAATGTCAATTCAATCGAACGATATATCAAAGAGAAGACTCGAGTTTTTTCACTTTGAACCAACTTCTTTACAAGGATTCCCAAATCTTGAATGTTGTAGAATTCCTCATCATCTTTTATATTAGAAATATAAATTCGAAGCTGATGACGAAGAATCTCAAGTTCTTCCCAAGTGAAGTCTTGTGGATAAAGTTCTACAAGATGAACTAACTTTTCAATATTGAAATTCGCGTATGAGTTCTTTGGATTGAGACAATTCATGCAAAGAAGTAATTATGTATTCGTCTCTGAAAAACGATTTTCCATCTCTTGTATAAGTAAATCAAGAACCTAAAAATAAGAAAAATGAAAAGTTGTTAACTTGGTGCGATAGTAGTAATAAGAGAGAAGATATAATTGGAAGAAAAAAATATGTATAATTACCTCACAAAAAATCTCCACCCGATAATGGTGATAATTGGTAACACGACCATCTTGCTTCATATGAACACGTGATTTGATGGTATCTTCCATATTAATAACATCAATGGAATTAGTCACACAAAATTTCTCCACTTCCTCC
>CAODLS011008738.1:0-11518 GCA_948243855.1 Flueggea neowawraea
TAATGAAGTGTTCTTACCTCAATAAATGGAAAGGAATCAATGGGAAACTAAGAGAAGTCATGAGGAACGAATTGAGAGAGTTTGGAGTGAAAATGACAAAGACGAGTAGGGGGAGGGATATTTATAGACCCACAGCTCGAAACGCATCAATCCACTTGAAAACCACCCAGAATTGCCCTATTACTCGCGTAGCAAGGCTTCTACGCACGTAATACACATGCTATGTGCGTAACACAAGGTGTTACGTGCGTAGATGACCAATTTCAGCCCCAATCCAATTCTGCTTGATGATCTACTCGCATAGCAACCCTTCAATGCACGTAGAAGACCTCCTGGACGCATTTCAAGCAAAATTTCTCACTTCTAATATGTTGCTAGCTTAGAAACACAACCTCAAACACTTCCAGAACAATTCTAACCCTCCAAACTTGTCATCCATCATCGTTGGACAATCTTAATCATTATAATATCAATTTGAACATCAAACTTTGCAAATATTGACATGATTAAACTCCATTAATATTTTTATTTATAATATAAACACCCAATCATCATTGAATCATTCAAGAATCAATTCGAAATCGAACGAAAAGTTATAGGACTCCAATCAGAACGGACGAGGTATTACAATATTATATTTTGATCAAGATATAACAAGTATATTTATTCGGTGTATCTACTATCACATTTTAATATAACGAGTATATATATTTATTTATCAATATATAACGAGTATATATGATATATGTGATTTAATAGATTAGTAATCCTATGTTGATCTTTTTTTCTCAACAATGGAGATATTTAAAGAAGTCAACAAATCATGTCACCAGCAAATTTAGACTGCAAGTCATGCTGGATGTAATCATAAAATTTTTGCGACAAATAGTAAAATTTGTTGCAATTTTAGGATGAAAAATCACTTGGTCACTATTTTGGGACAAAAAGTCATTTTGTCGCAACATTTTTCCTACGAACATTAGTTTTGTCTCAATTTTGCAATAAACAATTATTTTGTCGTTATTTTTTTGCGACGAATAGTCGTTTTGTCACAATATTTTATGACGAACGATCTTTTTGTCGCAAATTTTTGGGACGAATAGTTTTTTGTCGCAAAATCAATTGTAAATAGTTGGCAAGAAGCTTCTCGTCAATGTTTGTGACGAATTGTTTTTGTCACAAAAAAATTGTGACGAAATTGATCGTAAAATAGTCAACCTAGCCTTTTGCGACCAATTCGTCGCAAAATTACGACAAAAAATATTTCTTCGCAAATGTTTTGTCGTAATTATGGCCTTTTCTTGTAGTGACTGTACTTTTTCCTTGATTTTATAACATATTAAAAGAAAATTTTAATGTTTGTTTATGTCTCAACTTTAATCTATTTATTTATAATAGGTTGCAATTTTATTATTGTGTCAATTTTAAATGTTAATATTATAAAATCGTTTGTGTGATAAGTTATATGAACTATTTATGCAAGATTTACGACAATCAAAGATCAAAACATTACAATCTATTATTGTTTACTTTCTATTAATAAATAAATTTAATTCTCATATGGTTCAGATTAATTTTTAAAGTTAAAAATTTTATGGACAAAGTGATGTTAATGATAATGAAGTTTTTCAATCAAACATTTCAGTTTGTTTATTGGTTCCAATGATATCTTTCGTCTGCATGATTTTTTTATCAGTGGTCTGCATAGTTTATATATCATATATTTGATTCAAACAGAATTAACAAATTATCTACACATAACAAAGCTATGTTTTTAGCTTAATTTATACGAAAACAAAATTTACAAAAGGTTGAAGTTAACACAACGAGAAATAATATTGATCATCAGATAGAGAAATTTAAAAAAAATTGAGTCAACAAAATATTTAAGAGAAATAAAGCTAAATTAATCAAATCATTTAATATCCTCATTTTAATGTCTTCAATTATTAATTATAGTTGTAACACCTCGTCGGATTCTGACAAGATTTCCTGTAGCATCCCATTTAATTCTGATCCGATCTCAAAGGTTCGACATGATGATTAGGTGTTGATATGAGGATGGATGTTTAATGATGTTTTGTAGTGATTTAAGACCTTTGATCTTGGTGGTGTTCGATTGTATTGATTGGAAGGAGAGGAAGAAATCAATTGGTGGAAAATCGGCCATGAAACGCGGTTCTTCTGCTGAAATGTGTGTCAGGCCCAACTACATGTCATTTAGCTTGTTGTCATTCATGAAGAAAAGCTATATGCTGGCATAAGACGCTTGTCTCATGGGAAGACATGCGTCTTTTCATTTACAGATTCTTTTTTAAAATCCCTGAACTTGACTCCACTCGATGCAAACTCATTTTGTCACCAAAACTCACTCCAAAATCCATCCCATTTGCTCTTCTATTGCCTCTTATCCACTCCTTAACATTCCTTGAGGTAAAATCAAGCCTCTAATATTTTCATTTCTTCAATTTTATGTTTGATTCTTGAATGACCGTTTTAAGTATCATGACAAAACAAGGATAGAAATACTTGATTGGAGTTTGGATTTGAAGGATTTGATGAGTTTTTGGTGTGAGTTAGGTTTTGGCTGAATTTGTGAAGAATGTTGATGATGTTGAGTTTATTGGATGGATTTGATTATAGATTTGTGCATTAGAGGTTGATTTGAGGTAATGTAGGTGATTTAGAATAATAGGTTTCAGTCGGTGCAAATTTTGGGTGTTTTTAAACATTTTTTATTGCGAGGACTAAACTGTAATTTTCCAAAAATTAAGGTGAAATTTGTAATTTTGAACCATTTGGGACAATTTTGTAAATTTTGGAAACCAATCTATACTTTTTTAGATCTTAGGAACAAAAGTCTAATTTGGGGAAAATATAGGGACCAAACTATTATTTTACATTGAGGTTTGATATTCGATGAAACTGTTAGATATTTGTTCGCAATAAGTCTTTCGACATCGTTGGGGTTTGGGTCTACATCTGCATTCATGCATATTCGATATTGACATAGCCATTGTGCCTAATTCTTTTGTAATATATTATGTTTTCAACTCTGTTTGATTTTGAAGTAACCAGACATCCACCAATGGTCCGAGTGGGATTATTTGGCTCAACATCCAGGTGAGTGCGATAGAAGCTTCAGACATATAGGTGTGTCTTTTGAAACTATATATGTTTTCGTTGTGCTCCGACGTTTGCATGTAATACGGATTAATTAAGGATTGGAAATTCTTAAAAATTGATTATGTGTGATAAGAAATAAAATTATCTATATAAGCTAAGATAAGATCAGTATGAATATCAGAATTAGTATATGTATCTTCTTTTTTTTTTTTAAAAAAAAGGTAGAGGGTGGATGAAAGTTCAAATCAATTATTTTACCCCTACCTCCACCAAGGTTCGAACCTAGAGCGTCCAACTGTAAACGTTAGTTGATTACCGCCAGGCCCAGCCCCTTGGGACATAATTAGTATATGTATGAGTATTATTATAATTTATTTATTTGTATGGTTGCTTGCTTAATAAAATATCAGTATATATTATGTTGACTTGGGACACCTATGATACAGGGGTAACCGTAGCCTTTGGTATACTAATGTGAAGGCCTAGTTACTAGGGTAGGTGGTAACCCGTGTGTCTAGCTAACACAAGCGATCAGTATGTGGTGGTGTAGTCCCCATTATATTATCAGTTTCAGACTTTATTAGATCATATGAGTTGGTCCCATATCTGTTAGTTAGTTAGAGTATGTATGTATGTATGTATATATGTATGTATGTATGTATGTATGTATGTGTGTGTGTAGTGTGTGTAATATTCGTATGATTTGCATGTTGTCTGCTGAGTTTACGAACCCTTTTTAGAAAATGTTTTCAAATATATATTATATGTATATGAGTGTATATGCAAGAACCCGTTTGTTTTGTCGATTTACCAAGTAATTGTTTCGAATTTTCTTGGAAAGAATTCATGTTCCTCGAGTAAATGGGCGTGTTAGCTGAGTAACACTTGGTCTGTTAACTCGAGTTGAAGATTGAGTTACTCGAGTAAGAGAAGAATTGATCATTATTTTCTGAGGTTTGTATTACTCGAGTAAGAGCAATGCCTACTCAAGTAAAATAGAGCTTTGTTTACTCGAGTATATGTGTGTGTTACTCAAGTAAACAAGGTTGAATTTCTGCGTTGTGAGGTGTGTTACTCAAGTAAGACTTTGTCTTACTCGAGTAAGCCATGTTTCTGGGACTTTGATACTTGATGAAACAAATTGAATTAAGTTGTCCAGCAAAGATTAATCGGAGATTGATAATGAAATGGTTCAAATTGTACAAGAACATGAAAAGAGGATGAATTCTGATTTATTTGAACCTGTTAATGAAGGATTGATGAGTTTATAAGGTTCTAAGGTTAAAACAACATTGCTATGAATCATTAGACTTGATGTGAAGCATTCAGAGTGGATTGATCAGTGTGTTTATTGAGTTAAATGAATTCTGGGTTTTGTTTGAGTGATTTTCAATCTTGAGCATGTGTTACTCGAGTAATCATATTTGTCTACTCGAGCAATCTGAGTGTATTGTTACTCTAGTAAGCTATGTTGTTACTCGAGTAAGATGAGGTTAAGTTACTCAAGTAAGCATTATTGTTACTCGAGTAAGTCGTGTGTCTAAGGGACTGAAAAGTGTAATTTTCATACTTTCAGTATATGAAGGTCTAATATTGATATTTCATATATTTTGAGGACTAATGTGGTAATTGTACACTTTGAGGATTGATTTCTTAAATCTGAATAGTCTGAGGACTAGTTTATAATTTTTTGAAGTCTGAAGTTTAAGTCTGCATTTGCATTCATATATGCTCTGTAATGTCATAGTTACCATATCTGAGTCTGTTGTGATTTGTTTCTATTTTAGCACATTGCTCACCTTCCGAGGTGATTAGTCATTCACCGGTGGACCTGACTTGGATTATTAGCTCGGAGTCCAAGTGAGTGTGATTGCCACTTTAGACACTTAGACTGTGTCTTCTGAACTTAATATGTTTTTTATGCGTTTGACCTCTGTATGTAATTTAGACTAATGAATGATCTGAATTAATAAGAAACCGGTAATGTGATAACCCCTGCTTTAGAAATTGAATTTGGAAGTTTAAGTATGTTTATGAGATAAACATTCTGTTTTGATATTTATTATGAATTTCATAATAAATATTTTGTTCTGGATTTCAATATGTTTTCTAAAATAAATGATCTGTTTGATGTTTATTATATTTACTATAATAAACATTATGTTTTGTTTTAAGATAATTTCTGTATTTCTAAAACTATTGTATAACAGTTTTCTCATTTCATACTCTGGTATGCTTGTTTGTCTGCCATGAATATATTATATATATGTTTGTATAGATATGAGACACCTCAGTTGCAAGGTAAGTAGTCTTTAGAATACCAATGTACAATGAATGCCCTTAGTTAAAAGGGTAATGTGTTGACTGTGTGTTCGATCAGACACACGTATTTTAGTGACCCAGACACTCTTGTTACCTAGTGCCACAACCACTCCTGGATTTGTACTTGTTACGGATCCTATTATCTAGTGGTATAATCACTCATGTATTTAGTCCCATTAGTTAAACTTATAATATATATATTTCTGGTATTTAAAACTCTGTTTGATTGTATGTCGTCTACTCTAGATGTAAACATTTTAAAAATGTTTTCTGGAAATTGTTGTGTTAAATAATATAGAGTTTTAGTAACTCTGTTTGATTAGTTCTATTTTTGACAAAGTTGGAATCATTTGTTATTTGCCTTGTTGTGAAAGATTTTGAAAGGAATTTTTGAATTACTATCTATAGATATATGAGTGTATACTAATAGTATACAATATATACACATATGTGGTATTATTCTGAAAATGATTTTAAAATGGTTTATGTGTCATCATCCCTAATTGAGATTTATCTCACCCCATTCCCCTAACAATTCAGGTATAATCGTGGCATTCAACAAACATTCAGTGTTAATGCACAGTGAGGCTCCCCTATCAATAGAGAGTGGCCTATTGTTCGGGTCCCAATTTGTCTTTTGTATTAGTTGCTCCACACCGAGTTATTTGTGAGTCTTGATTTGTATTTGCTATTGTTGTTGTAAATGATTTCTTATAAATATTTACTTTGTATTACACTGTCATGATATTATTTTATTTTATTATTTAAGTATATTGTTTTAAAACTTTTGGTGGTTAAACTGTTTTAATTTGATAAACAAACCGTTTAGTAATAAATGGTTTCTAGATATAAGTTATGAACCCTGAGGCTGGTGTGAGTTGGGATGGGCTTCCATTAGTGTACGCCGGTCATTGTTTGATTTTGGGTCGTGACAGTATACTAGTGGTATACTTATATATGTGCATGCGGTATTTTCGAAAATGTTTTCAAAACAGTTTATGTGATATCTCGGAGGCGATCTAGAATGACGTCTGTCAATGAATTTTCTCACCCCTCCCTTTTCAGGTTATTCAGTATTTGCCTTAACAGATCTTCGGCGCTCAGTGAGGTACTTTCAGCAGTCAGTGCCCTTTTGTCCGGGCCCTAACATGTTCGTTCAGTAGAGTTACACACCGGGTTTATTGTGGGTTATGTTGTATAAGTCTATTTTGCCTATTTAGGTTTAACTTATTAATATTTTCACTCAAATTCTGGATAATTAAAATTAAATTTTTCGTATATTAATCTTTTATTTAAAATGTATATTTTGCTATATATATGCTTATTGTTAAATTGATTAATAAAAATTTTAAATGAATAATTTTGGTAGAATATCTGATCTTTCGATACTTGTGCGAGATGGGTCAGGCTTCCGGTTTGATTCACTCTGATCTCGGGTTGTGACAAATGACAATGGTATTGTTTGAAATTTTTATAATATTAATATATAGTATGTAATAAATATATGCATAACACACGTGATGAATTAACTAGTACTATATTAAAAAGCAAGAATGTTAAAAAAAAGAAGAAGAAAAAGACACAAATACCCTCATACATAATTTTGCCGCACACCCCATAAATTTCCAAAAGAGTAGCCAAGTACTATCTAGACATAAATCTATCGCACATCCCATAAATTTCCAAAACAATGCCATCTAAATACAATAATTATATATCCAGACTATATAGGTTAACGAAAACTCCAGCCTGATTAGAAATGCACACCTCATATATACCGTGAATTGCTTTACATATATTTAGGTTAGGTGGCATAAACTTCCTTCAATCCTAAACAACCAAGTAGAAGACTTCTTACTGGGTAAAAAAAAAAAATAGAAGCCGTATAGATTTAAAAAATAAAGGAGGTCGCAATTCCTGTTGAGAAAAAATACAGAAGAATGTGTATTTAGTTTAAAGTGGAACAACCAATTATATGCCACCATAAATTGTTGTTTAGGTAGTATAAACTTTATTGAATTTTAGACAAGGCGGAGGAAGTGAACCACTATTTCACAATCAAAACTACAATTAAATTTCAGAAAATATTGGTTCAAAAGTACTCTTTGCAGGCTTGACAAAGAATTTCCCCTTTGTTTTTAAATCGAGCAAAGCCATAAGTATATTTCAACAAACACTTAGTTTGTGGAACTATAATCCTAATTTATAGTTAAAAAAGCACAGCCAAAGAATTATCTTAGTCGGGATCTCATACGAATCCAACCACAAGTTTTACACTTACAATAAAACTTTACACATAAAATAAAGGTTTCAATACAAATACAAATTAATTTTTTCAAAGCCAATTTAAATTGGTAAGAAATAAAAGCCAAATTAAAATAAATACAGTTTCAAAGTCATAACGAAAAAGAAAAAAGTAAAAGTTTCATCACAGAAATATTAAAAGCAAAAAAAATCTTTTAGTAAACTGTTATTATAATTAATAGTAAACAGTTTAGTGCAGTAACACGTTCTTCAACAACATTGTACGAGAAATTCGCATTCCAAGTAATAATTTGGTTAATGCTCAATAAAAAAGAATAACAGCGTTATACATGCACAATTTGTTCCAAGAAAATAATTTCTTTAGATAAAGATGAGAAAATGTGCCAAATTTATGGCAAACAAACACTTTATCAAGAAATATGACTAAAATAAACTATCAATAAACTTCCTAATTGAGAATGATCAAAATAACAGAAGATGAATTGAGGGATCAAATGAGGTGGTATCCATAATACAAAGCCAAATAAAATAATCATTTAAACTTTAAGAACAACAACGGTGAGTTACCTTATAGCTTTTCAATCATTAAGTAGAGCATAAACATCGCAAAAAAAATTAAAAAAAATACTTTTGAAGAGTAATTTAAATTTAAATACTTTTGAAGAGTAATTACATTTTTATTTTGTAATATTATTTATAAGTCATTTTATATAAGTACAAGCCCATTGATTTTATTATGCATAATTACAATATAAAAATCTCACACTCGTGACGCGTGAGTAGAAATTACTAGTTCACTAAATCTCAAGAACGTCTGAAAAAACTTTCATCACTAATGCAATCAAGTAATTTATATTTATGCTATAACTAATTTTATTTTATATACACTAAAAGATCACTTAAATAAAAAAGTGAAAGTACAAAACAAATTTTGTAATAAGCTAATGTTGACAAATGACAAGTAGTATTTCTCATCTTTCCTAAAACCGGATAAAACGAACCAATTTCTTATCAAGTGTGATGTATGTGGAAGTGGTCAAATTGGATTTTTACCAATGTACATATTAATTGTCCTGAGATTAAGACCTCAATTATTTACATGCTTTTACAATAGCCTTTATATATATTTATAACAAGAAAATTAAACCCGAGCAACGCACAAGTATTCAACTAGTTTATAATAAAAGTATGATCATGCCATTAGTGCTTCTTTCGGCAAAGCGGTACGTCCTGATGTATTACCACATCCCCGTCTGGAGTGATTATGAATCCACTATCTACAAATGATCATCTCATCCTTTCCCATATTAATTTCCATTAGCAGATTTGGCCCATATTAGATTGTTCCTTTGTTATTTTTATGTATAAATATGAGTAAACGGTTCAAAATTCGAGTATTAATGATTTTTTTAATATATTTTATAAGCTAACTAGTGTAGTATTTGATATTTGAATTCCTATCCTTTAATAATAAATGTCAGCATGCTTAAAAAGCTTGTTAATCCTTCACTACCATATTTAATCTTTCAAGTTTTCAGTTTCACATTCTGGAAAGGATACTTGTTTAGGAGCTTAGTTGGGAGGCCACTGATAAACTTGCATACCGCCAAAACCTCTATAGTGGAATTGAGGCACCAAAACCATAACTGGATCAAAGGTTCTCTTCTACTTCTGAGCAGTGAAGTAGCGTATAGTTCATGGCTAATCCTGCAGGCAGTTGTTTCCAAAGTGTATCCAGCGCGGTTCTCTATCACCACTTTGGTATGCTTCTTTGCACCACTTCAGTCTTCCTTCCATTGCTTTTTTTTTTTGCCAGAGATACTGCATCATGGAAGTTGGGATGGAACATTCAGCTTTTAATAATAATATACGGCGTATGTAATCTGTGTCATCGTCGCTGAATTATTTCTGAACTTGATACACCTTGACTGTACTACAAACTGATACTGCAGAACTTCTAGACCACTGTTTCACATTGTTTAGCAGACAACGTTTATTCTTCATTCTCTACAGGGTGTCTTTATATCCGGATTAGTTTACTTCCTGCAAATATGGTGCATCAGTAAGAATTGCGGCCATGTTTAGTCCATTGGTAGTTGTGTTCGCGGCAATATTCTCTGCAATTGCTTTTGCAAGAGACTTCATTTGGGAAGGTTAGTTATTTCTTTTCTTCTTTCTTCAACTGGTTGCTTGTAGTATGTAATAGCAGAACCATCATGAATGGTAACTGATATTCTTTATTAACTGGTAAATGTATACATTTCTGGCGATTTGCATTTCGCAGCTTCATAGGAGCAGTTTTCATCATTGTGGGGATATATTCTATGCTGTGGGGCAAAAAACAAGACGACAATCTTACAGCAGGAAGAAAGCCAGAGGAAGGAAAAGGCTTAGTTGATGACAATAACTTGGAGATTTCCATTGATGACAACCCATTAGCTCCTCCTGTCTCAAATGGAAAGAAATGAATTTGTATGCTTGATGCGAGAGGATCAAGCACGGCTTCTTGGAATTTAAAGTTCAATACGAAAACCAGAATCAAACCCCCAACCCCCCTTTATTTTTATGCGATTTATCTTTTCAACTGAATTTAAATACAAGGTTGCGACGGCCTTGAAACCCGGTATGACTTCCATCTTCACAAAAAAGTGATACTACACGCATGCCAAAAGTTAATTCCCAACTGTCATGGACATGCAGTCCATATTCAGCTTATTGTTCTTGGAAATTCAGTAATTTGCTTTCCTTGCTTATGGTTTTTCTCGTAATAATACTAAGCAGCGTTGAATCTTGTTCCTCCAATATCATCAATGCAAGGAGTTCTCTATATCTATCACAAACCGGTGCTTCACATCTCTCTTATCATCCTCTCTAGAGCTTCATTAACATTGAATCGGAATTAGCTCTATGTTGGAGATTGTTGAGGAAGGTAGATTTCAATGGTGGGGGTTGTGCTTTTTTGTTGAATGTGTATAGGATTCTGTCAAAATGGGAGGGTGTTTTGTGTATCACGTACATTTTCCTATTGGTTGTCGAGTTGTTTAGCCTTTTTCTTGCAGTCTGAACAAAAAAAGAAAATGAAAATGTCCGTGAAATTGTTTTTATTTATGGTTCTGTTTCGTTTTGGTCTTACTAGATCTCTGCATGAGCCCTACTATCTACTTGTACTCTCTCATTCAGAAAGTTATCACACCAGAAAAGGAAACAATTTCGAATCCAAACTACCTGAAGTTTTATTCTTCTCGTTTGAAGGGAAGTTACTCATCAGGAAAAGAATATGTTGGAGCAATCATTCATTAAAGTGTTGCTTAACCATTAAGCCACAATATTCTTTTGTTTCCAGTAGATCAATATACTTGTGCATTTATACAAAAAGTGCGATCGTGTTATGCATATCAGTGCTTCTGTTGGCTAAGTGGTGCGTCCTTTTGTATTAACATATCACATCTGAAAGTAAGTGTGAATTCACTACCTATATATGATCATCTCATCCTTATATACAATTAATACAAGCTGTCGCTAATAGAAAATTTTTCATGTGTTACAATAATTCTTTTATATACAAATACACTGAAGTTAAAGTACAAATATTTTTCTCTCTTTTCGATATTCGAATTCTTGTCGTTTAATAAGAAAAGTCTACTTAGAATCAGCAGGCTTACCACTGAACTAGTGGTTTTGCTGATCCTTTGCTACTATATATTTAATCCTTCAAGTCTCTTCTATTGTTTGCTGTATGTAGCCTAGCTCAAAACTATAGTAACCATGGAAACTTGTGCATCATATTTGGCTATGATAATTGTTC
>CAODLS011008902.1:0-10603 GCA_948243855.1 Flueggea neowawraea
ATCAATCTCTGTCATGTCTAATCATCTTCAAACCCCAAAAGAGGCTTTATAGACCATCCATCAGTTGGTCCTTGACTGTTCAAGCCAGATCCCCATTAAGGCATCGATCATTAAAGCAACCTATAACCGAAAGGACCAAAATAATCTTGCTAAGACACACCCAAGAAATGTAGGGCCACAATCTATAGGAAAAAGTTCAATACGCTGTGGCAAGTTTAATAAGTTGCAGCATCCATGCATATGCAACACAAAAGCCAAATAGGACTGGAAGCATAAAAGCAAAAATCGCAACCAAGCCAATGAGCACAAAAACACCACTTACACATAGTCAGCGAAAGAACAGGGGCATTTTTGCAACATCGTAAATACTAGCTCCATAACATGCCATCCCCAAGGGACAATTCACCCACCAAAGATCAAGGTAGGCATCGTTGTTTTGTCAATGAGTTAGGGTAATCGTGCTAAGCAACACAAAAGCCCGATCGAACAGTACAACAAAAATAGAAATTATAAAGAAACCAACAAACACAAATATCAACGACACATAACCAATAAAATACATGGGACAGTATCGCAATTCGTTGCCCCTGGCCTATCCAAAAACACGGTCCATGGCCAAAAAGACCAGAACAATCCCGCCGAGAAACTCCAAATTTAGGAAAGGCATTGGAACAACCAAAGGAAACTCCAATGTCTACCCGAGGCATCTAAGTATACAAAAACCAAATAAGACAGGAAGCACTGAGGCAAAAATTATAACAACCAAACCAGTGACTGGAGAAATCATTAACATATAGCCACTGGAAAAACATGGACACTTTTGTAACATTGCAAATATTGGCTCCATAACATGACATCCCCTAGGACAATTCATCACCAAAAAAGGTAAAGAATAAGGCTAAAAAACTCTAACTCTTCAAAACAGATGGGATAGGTATTGTAAGTGCTCGCCTTTGACCCGTTAAAGCGCACGACTAAAATAATCAAAACAACTTCTCCCCCTTATATAATAAGAGCAATTAAGACTAAAACCAACCTAGGGTAAGTAGGGACACGCCTACCAAAAGAAAGTTACTTTCCAATCAACAGTAATCTTCATCCAACTTTATATAATGAGTAATTATAGCTCAGTACATAATGTAATATAATTAAATAGAGATAGAAAGATATGAGTGCACGGACAATTTTACATAATTTGGCAAGAGCGTCAGTTTTCATGGGAGGAGTTCACTTCCATATATTCAGTCAGTTCACTCATTGAATACATAAGAGACTTATATTTATGGATTCTTACGAACAAAAATAAACTTATTCTGATTAGAATTGACCATAATAAATATCATGTATATAATGATGATAAATACAAAATTTATCACCCAATTTATATCTTTAACGCATGTTTGCGATATTCTGCAAGAGCCCACAGCGAAAAAACATTTCGATATGTTGGATAATGAATCAAGCAATGCACTGTGAAAATTCCCGGCAATTCCTGCCATTGATCATACAAGAAAAAGACATTGTAAATATTTGTTGATCTGGTGTGCTCAAGTCTGTACGATAATTTTCATAGTAAATAATATATTGCATGTGTACTAGAAGCCTATTTTTTAGAAAATCATTCTGAGAAAACCAGAAAATAGAATTTTTTGTATTGTTTTTGTCTTCTAAAAGTTAAATATTTAGTTTATAGCAACACTTGTTTTCGATAGAAAATAAGTGGAAGGTTTGAACAACTTCTTTATTTTTGGTTTTGAATTTTAAAGAATTTTCAAAAAAATATTAGAATAAATAGAACCTAAACTTTCGAAGGCTAAAAGTGACGATGTGTGTAATCTGAGTTAAAAACAAGCACTTTTAGTTGAAGGAGCAGAAACACGATTTTCATTAGTGTAGGGATTAACAAATGTATTAAGCCTTTCTATTTTCGAAAAAAGATGAGGAGATAAATACCTGTTAAGGGAAATCACCATCAGTATATTGAGAATTTATCAACAATTTTGCAGCACGATGAAGAGGAATAGGATCTCTTTCGGCTTTTTTTTTTTTTACAATGAAAAATAATTAGTGAATGCATATGCTATCACAAAATATTACAATCTGTAGTAATGGAAAGTGCATTTCACTAGTCTGTGACATTAACCTGTCTGGCACGACCTACACCCATCAAAGGCCAAGAAGTTTGCAACAAATTTGATCTGTCCTTCGAGAGGTGTGTATTTCTAGATCACCAAGAAGAGATGGCCAGATGTGGTTAGAAGAAGGGATAACTACACAAAATATAACAGAAATGCCAAATTTTACAAATGAAATAACATTTAAAACCATTTCAGAAATGGAAACACGTTGAAAAGCCTATTTAGAAATGTATCAATTTAACTATTTTTTTACTATGCATCAGAAAATTGGTCGTGTTTTCACCATGTACTAGAAAATTTACCACATGTGATGAGTACAAAATAAAGACAAAACGAGTACAACACCAACAAATCTTTACAAAAATATATACAAAATAAGTACAAGTCAAAAAAATAAAATAATATTTTTAATTTTTTTTTGTTATTTGAACAAAAAACTAGTTTAGAATGTCTACAAGACGTGTACAACTCTAGATATTATAGGTCATTATAAAATCTATATATAAATGTGTACAAACAAATTACATAATGAGTATATGACCAAATAGATAATTTACAAAACATGTATAAACCTATATATTATAAAAATGTCATTTTGAAATCTGTATATAAACGTGTATAGATAAGAACATAATGAGTACATGACCAAATATTGAAAAGTCTCCAAAAAGATTTTTTGGACTCTATATACATACATGTAAAGATGAGAATACAATGAGTACATATCCATATTTTGAAAACAGGGTTTTTCCCATGTCTTGATATCGTAGTCTTCCGTGGCAAAAACCACTCAAGGCTCTTAGTTTTTCCTGGATTTTGTTAGGTCACTATTTTAGAGGCTTGACACTTAATAAAGATGTAATTTATCAAAAAAAAAGTACTAAAAGTTATTCAATAATGGTTAAGGATGAAAACCCGATGACATGAAGTAGAGAGGCTAACGATCTATTTTATTGATAATTTGACAAGGTCACAATTAGTGTTCACCTGTTATAATTATCTCATGTCACCTACCTATTATATATTATTATGCTAATTTAAAGGAAAAAAAAAAAAACTGTATCAATCGCACGTGTCGTATGATATTCAAATATGCTGCAATCATATTACCTGTTAGAAAACACTGGTTCTAGTTTAAGGTTGAGATATCAAAGACATTTATGTAAATGATCAATAGTCAAAATAATAGTTTAAGGTATTTTTCATGTTAAAAGCCTAAAAAAAACTAATGATATGGTAGATATTGTACTAAAGATGATTAGTAATGACAAACTCAATGCATGATACATGTTGTAAAAAAAATGGTATTCAAACTAGATTTTAGTATTAACCTCTTATATATAGTTACATATGCAAAGGCATGACTACATCCAAAATTTGATTTTATAGCATTAATTGCATAACAATATATACTTACTTTCTTTGTGCTTGAAAGATAGCTCTCGCCCCAACCACCATCCTTGCATTGTAGTTTAAGTAAAAAATCAACAGCTTTGCGTACATTAACACAACTATTGTATTTACCACCAGCTACTACTAGCCCTTCAAGTACAAAATATGTGCCGTATATAAAACAAACGCCCCAGTTTCCATACCTTCAAATATACAAATCAACATTATTAAGTATACTTACTACCCATAAACATAGGAAAAACATCATTCTATATTGATCCACAGAGAAAGGAAAGAAATTAAAAATCGTAAAAAAAATGAGGAATTAAATATTTCTCTGCAAGGGATAGTAAAATCTACAAATGCATCCTCATATTTTGAAATCCCAAGTAGTTCGTCTCCTAGTTTTAGTAAGATAGAATATATACATCACTCCATTAGTGTTGCTTCGAAGTTTGTCTACGAAAGGCTGACGTGTCCTTTAAATTTTACAAAGGGAATTTTTGTGAGATTAAAACACACTTCTTGGTACACGTCTCCGTTGCACCAAGTTAATTGAAAATTAGCATATATATCAATGGGTCTTATTTGTCTTCTTAATATATTAAAGAAATTTTTTCTTCACTTTTTTTTTTATTTTTAACTAATCTTATACTAACCCAAGTTAATTGTAACACCTCGTCCATTTCCGACTAAATCTTTCATAGCGTCTTGTTCAATTCCGATTTGCTTCCAATCAATTTTGATTCAAATCTTTGATGTTTTGAGGATGGAAAAATATTTTGGAGTATTTAAAGTCTTTGGATTAAGTGAGATAAGTCGAATGGTGTAAATTCAGCTCCCGATACGCCCGTTTGCCCCCTGAAACGTGCGTCTATCCAACTCAGGACATGAAACGCACGTCTGCCACCATAAAATTTGCGTTTCAGCTCTGTTGGGCAATGAAACGCGCATTTCAACCATTAAAACAGCCCAAAACACTGCATTTTTGTCTGCTGCGTGTTATATACTTCACACCCGACCCCTCCTTCGTTTTGTCTCGTATCTCTCACTTTACCTCACCTTAAAACCATTCAAAATGATCTCTCATCATCCTCCATTAGTTTCCTTTGCATTCTTGAGGTAAGAACAACAATTATTCTTTGTTTTTGCCTTCTTTTTTACAAGTTCCTTTGGGTTTTCTTGGTTGTTTGGAAGAATGAAATATGTGGGTTGTGGGTGACTTGCATCCAAACATTTTGAGCTAATATTGATGGATTTGAGTGGGTTTTTGTTAGATCTAGGGAGGAGGGACCTAGAAATGCATGAAATCAAGTGGTTTGTGAAGATTTGATGATGTTTTGAAGAGGGCTAGGGTTAGGTTCGGATTTTTGAGGAAAATTGATGGTTTTTGAGTTTGTTTGTTGAAATGAATGATAGATTGTGTTCTTGAGGATGTTATGGAGTTGTTTGAGTGATTTGAACTGGTTGGATTTGATCGAAACGAATTTTGGGGTGTTTTGAACAATTGTTTGTTGAACGTATCAAAACTAAAATTTTCCTGGAGGTTGAGGACTAATCTATATTTTTGAATGATTGGGAATTGAATTGTAATTTCTAGAAAGTTCGGGCACAAATTTGTAATTTTTGAATAGTTCGGGGATTGAATCATAATTTTGAAAGGGTGAGGGACTGGTTTGTAAATTTGGAATAATTTGAGGACTTATTTGTAATTTTCTAAAACTTTGGAGATTAATCTGTAATTTGTCAAGGTCTAAAGGACTAAAGTGTAATTTAGAGAAAATATAGAGACCAAACTATAATTTTACATCGAGATTCGATATTCAATGAAAGTGTTAGATATAATGTTCACAATAGGATTTCTAATGTTGTCGGGGTTGGGGGTCTGCATTTTCATCTCCTACATTCTGTACTTGCCACAATTACCGTATCTAATATCTGGTGTAATAAATTCTATATTCAGTTCTGTTGAGTTTGGTTTTGATGATAATGATGGCAAAACATTCATGAATTTGAACTTATAATCACTAATAGCAATTGATTTGATCAAGGATTTTAGTCATTATTACTTGGTTAGCTCAACACAATAATATATGATGTTCAAAACAATAATGATACCAATTGATGAAACACATAAACACATTTAAGTACATTTGATAACAATTGTTATCAATGCAGTAAATAATACAATTTCAAATTCATGACATATACTCTCTCTTTTTGTATCATCAAAAAGATATGAAAAAATATACAAAAACAATATTCTCCCCCTTTGTCAAAGAAATTAATCAACAAATATAACTCCCCTAGACACATGCATATGAAAGAATAGAAAAAATTCATCTCCCCCAGTCAAATACAAAAATTCAATGCATGCATTTATCAACATAAACAACAATAACATATCTCCCCCTACGAAGATAAAAAAATCAATATATTTAATCAACTCAATAAGTCAATGCAATGTATGTCAAAAATAATCAAATAATCAAAAATTGCATAAAAATCAAAATAAGGCAACATTTTGAGTTCAAGGAAAAGGTTTCACATTTTCAATATTTTCATTGGTTTTGATTGCTGTCAAGCATATTCCTCTAATTTCCTTGTCGGCATCTTCATCATCACTAGAGTTTGATGTATAAATGACTTTTCTTTTCCTCTTTTCGCCATGTTTCTTCAAATAGGGGCAATCCGGTTTGACATGACTTGGTTTATTACATTCATAGCAAATCAGTTTATTGCTCCTCTTGCTTGCTTCTTTTGCATCTCTTTCTTTGTGGAGGAATTTATGGAATTCTTTGTGAGGTACTTGACACCTTCAAAATTAGCCTCTTCATCATCATCATCCTCACTTGAGCTTTCAATGTATTTTGAGGATGCCTTAAGAGCAATGTCTATGTCTTTCTTCTTCTTATTTTTCCCTTCATCTTCTTCTTCCAAACCCATCTCATGTGTGAGTAAGGATCTACGCAATTCCTCTAATGGAAGATAATAGAGATCTTTGGCCTTAAGGATAACATATTTATTGGAAGCCCATGATTTTGGAAGTGACCTGAACAGTTTTCTCACAAGCTTTGAATTTGAATATGATTTGCCAAAAGCCTTGGGACCATCAATGATATCGTTGAATCAATCGAACATTTCTTGAATCGATCCTTCCTCCTCCATTTCGAATAACTCATTTTTGTGGAAAATGAAGAATATCTTGTTCTCTTTGATTTGAGAAGTGTCTTCATAAGTAATCTCTAAAGTCCTCCAAGTCTCATGTGTATTTTGACATTGCTGGACTTTGTTGAACAATAAAGTATGTGCATAGCTTTATTGGTATAGCGCACCATCATTTTGTCCTGATCTATCCATTCTTCCATTGGTTTGGTCCTTTTAAGACCATTTACTGTCTTCTTTGGAGCATATGGACTAGTTTCCACTGCATCGCAAATTTCCTTAGCTTCACTCTTGAGAAATACCATCATTCTCGTTTTCCAATAGATGTAGTCACTTCCATCAAAGAAAGGAGCTCTATTCACGGCTAATCCTTCATATCTATGAATGATATCAAGAAATGCCATTTTTGGGATCTTTAAGTCTTTGGATGTTAAGCCAAACAATCAATCAGTCAACATGTGAATTAACTGCGACGGGAAAAAAATGATAGTAGTGTTCACGCCAAAAGTTGTCGACGGGTTGGTAAATATTCGGACCATATTTGTTGAAAATCTGTCAAAGACGACCAACTTTGCTATTTTTTGGGAATCCGTAGGCAATTGCCATTGAAAAATGTTCTGTTTGCAATTTCCACCAGAAACTAATAGATTTCATTTCTTAGAGTATTTCCAACGCTACTCTTTGTTTTTAATTTGGACTATTAATGAAAATAAAGGGCACCATCAATTATATAGAGTGCAAATAGATGGTCTCTCCAATGGTACTCTTTATCTTATTCTTTATTTTGTTAAAATTTATAAAAACAATTAATTCTGATTTTTTTCCTCGTTTTTTGTTTCTTCTTTTCTGTTAATCTCCTTCCATCTCATTTTTAGTTTCCCTCCATCCACTGTTGTTTAGTTCCCTCCCTCTTTCCATGTCATTTTTTTTCCTCCATGAATTACAACAAAACTTTTTTGTGAATTACAACAAAACTCAACTTTTCCTACGCCATCTATTTTCACTTCTTTTTCCCAACTTCTACTAGATTATGTTTTCGACTACTTTAACCAATTTCATTTTTTATGATTTTGATTTTGATTTTGATGAGGAATTAGAGTTATTCCGAGAGTGCACAGATGTGTCCAACTGTGTACACATTTGTACGGTTGCCAAGGAAAAAAGTGTCCACGTATGTACAAATGTGTATAGATGTGTACAGAAATGTACATTTTAACACTATGGTTGCAGGAAAGCAAACTCACAGAATATGAACAATACCAATTATAGCTCTAATAATATAAAATGCTTTAATTAATCCAAAAATTTCAAAAACAAAAAAGACCTATAAAGTTGAATGTAAGAGAATTTTTAATATCATCCAAAAGTATTTAAAGTCAATCCATGTTTTACAGATTGCTAATTGAAACTCATAAATCCCTAAAAAAGATTGCAAACAATGCAAGGTTTTAGAAGAGATGAAAATAAGAAAGGTGTCGTTTTATAAGAAAGACCCATAAAGAATTCCTATCAATGGTGATGATTAAGCATTGAAGAGATGAAAATAATCTCCAAAACCAACCAAATGAAGTTTACAAAAGAAGAAGAAGAAGAAGAAGAAGAAGAAGAAGAAGACATACCGGGATAAGCGAGACTAGATGCAAAATCAGAGACGTGATGATGAATCAACTTTGGTTATTTCCTCTTTGTGAATGAATCCTTTTGGGAAAAACCATAGACGAGTCGCTAGATTGACAGTTAGGGAGAGAGTGAAACTGTAAAAGAAAACGTAATGGAAAAGACTCTTTATCTTATTTTTAAAGATAAAAAGTCTGATAAAGATAGCATTAGAGCTCTATTTTGATCTAAAACTCTTTATTATAGATAAAAACATATATATGAAGAGAGTATGGGAGATGCTCTTATAGTAAATGTGATGTGCGTCTGATCCTCTAATAGGGAAAATCACGCTTTTGTTGTTAATTAAATTTCCAAATTTGAAAAATGTCAATATTAGTTTTCAAATATTAGAAATGTTACAAAATGTTACACATGTATTAAAAATATCATTTTTTAAAAAAATCGCAAAAATTTGAGGTATTTGTTCAAAAAATTGACTTTTCTAGAGATATTATTTAAAAAAACAAAAAAAAATCTAATTTTTTCAAAATGTATACAGAAGTGTACAATGATACACAGAGGTGTACAAAGGGTTTCATGACTTTTTTTTAAAAAAAACTAATTTTATGAATTTTAGTTTAAGTGTACAAATGTGCATTGGTTTACATAGTGTACATTATACAGAAATGTGCAAGGCATTTGTATTTTTTTTATTAAGTTGATTTATTAGTGTACACCATATACACAAGTGTACAAGGTGTTTCTAAATTCTTTTTAAATTGATCTTTTTGTGTGTACAAGTGTACAAACTTTTAAAACCTTTTTTAAACTGAATTTATGGTTTTCAGCATTAAATCGAGCAATTCTAAAAACTTTAGGGAAAAATATTATTTAGCAAAATTTTAGGAATTAAAACATTAATTTTACAATTTCCTCACAACAGAACATTGTTTGTTTGCAGTTAGGTTTCATTGTCGCCGGGCCCCATTACGCCAACCTCACCGACACTGAAGCAATTGACGACGGCGTCAGCATCCTCGAACACATCGCTGGCATCATTATAGTTTTGTCACAACATCAGAATTGCTTGATTTAATAGGAGCTCGATTTCCACCACGATTTGGACATGCGACGCCATAGTAGGAGCTCATTTCCGTTGTAATTTGGCTCGATTCTCAGTGGACACGACCAACGCCGACAAATTCCAAATCTGTTTCTCATTCTCCATCGTTATTTGGATCGAACCATTTCACGTTAATACTGGTTCAGTCGCGTTCGAAGGTGAAAGGGGACACGGTGGCTCAATCTGTTTCCCTTTGATCCACTGGCAATGTTAAGACGAGCGACAATGCAGGAGAAAGGGTAGATGGTGGCGACAACAATTCTTATGAGGAGAGAAAGTGAAGAGACAGAGAGAGAAGAGGAGAGAGAAAGGAAATATGAGAGGGAGAGAGACAGATAAGAGAGAGAAAGAAGAAGACGAGATTTTTGTGCGAGATTTTCTGTTATATACTCGAATGGAAATCACATTTTCGATATTAAGTTTCAAGGGGTAACATACTAGAGTTTAGTGTTTGGATTGTGTCATTCTAGTAATTTCGAAACTTAGGATGGCATTTATACAAATCAGTAGGTCAATTATGACAACCTGCGTGATTAACTCCCTCCAATACAACCATGGACGTACTTCCTTAGGATAACACTTGCATCCCTCATTGAGTTGGCCCATAAATTAGCCTTTTCTCCATCTTCTTTCAAGAGCTCTCAACCCTGAAGCACTTCTCCCTCAAATCCCTCTCTCGAAACAACAATCCCGCTCAAAATCTATATTTATATATTAATATAAAATGACAAACATAATCCCTTTTAATGCCATGTGTCATTATATTATTTTCACAGCTTGCCATTTGTTATTTTAAAATGTATTTTTCAAAATCTTTCAATAAATTAAATGTGTTCATATTAAATATTTATAACAATTAATTAGTTTAAACGATAATCAATAAAATATACAGATTTTTATTTTTTTTGTGCATTCTAGCTAAGATAATTATTGAGTTAAGTATATATTTAGTTTGAAGATTTTTATATGTGACATAAAAGGTAATTCATATATTTACGCATATATTACTATAGTATTTAAAAAAATATTTAAAGTCTGGCGTTATGATTTGTAATAAACACAATATTGTTACCAATATATCTAATATTTTTTAGTTCATAGATTATATAAATATTTATACAATTATAATATAATTATTATTTTCATAAAAATAAATGGCTTTTAAAAATATGCAATGTTGCTTATT
>CAODLS011009053.1:0-17417 GCA_948243855.1 Flueggea neowawraea
TCAAAATATCTCTAGCATCATGACATTTGGAGATTATAGAATAATCATTTCCATTCAAAGAACTTTGTAAAATATGCATGGATTTAATATGTAAGGAAAATATTTTCTTGTCATGCTCATCCCAAGAATATTTTGGTTTTATTGAAAATCCATTTTTAACAATTTCCCACAAATCATAATCAATAGAGAACATATAAACTCGAATTCTCATTAACTAATAAGAATAATCAAAACCATCAAAGCAAGGAGGTTTATCAATTTCATCCCCATAATTAAAACAAGAAAAATCATTCAATGTTGCCATTTTGGATCCTTTTCTCTAGGTTGTTAAACCTTAAAAAAATATGGGCTTTAGCTCTGAAACCAAATGAAGGATCAAACGCTTATTGTTACACCAAAAGCTATAGCTGGTGGTGAAGGCGCAACTTTATTTCCTTAACCATTGGCAGCGCAAAGCCCGCGTCTATCGTACTGCAGGTGGGCCTGAGGGGCTTTCGCAAGGCATATGTGCACCTCGGCAGGCTAGGCTGTCAAGCACCAATGCCGGGCCCATACGCGACAGCGAATCCCTAAGGGTGATCGCTGACTCAACATTCCTGAGGTCAAATTTATTAATAAAAAGAAAGAGAATAGAACAACCAAAGTTATACAACCCTTAAACAGAGAAAAAGGGCAATGAAAAGACAAGGAAAATAAGGCTTAAACAAAACAAAAATGCTCTCTGCCCTGCCCATCAAATTCCACCAAAGAGAGACAGCAAGCTGGAGCAGTAAACCACCAATATTCTGTACGGTCAAGAAGGGCGACTTTGGAGAGCTTGTCTACCACAGTATTACCTTCCCTGAAGATATGAGTGACCATGAAATGCATGTTCGCTAATTTTCGTAGGCATTGTGACCAACCAGCTAAAATTTTCCAAGGCACCAAGTAGCTCCTACACTTCAGTAAGTTAACCAAATACATGGAATCACACTCTATCCATAATCGATCCCAACCAAAAGAGTGAGCTCTATCCACCGCATAGATGACAACAAATAATTCGGCTTTAAAAGCATAACAGTCCTCCAAAGGCACAACAAAACAACCTTTAAAAAAGCCACGGTAGGTGCAAAAGACACCACCCGCGCCACTGATTCCCGAAGTACCTATGGAAGCCCCGTCCGTGTTTATTTTTATCCAATATGGCAGTGGAGGACTCCATTTGACTGGAATAATTTTGGGAGCTTGAGAAGGAATGACCATGATGTCAATTCTGCGGAGAATGAGCAATTCCTATTGTGTATTTGTCATCGTCCCCACTCTGAAGATATTGCATTCTCGAGTGGCTCGGATAACACATCGAATGGTGGAAAAACCGAGATAAAATGATCCTCAAATGCAACTTGATTCCGAGCATACCAAATGGCTCAAAAAGTACCAATGTCAGCGGCTTGAAGAAGAGCTTTTAGCTACGAACCGTAAGACATTGCTATGGCTTTGATGAGGATATCCACGGGTTTAACCATAGAAGTGTTGCACAATGAGGTTTCAAAAACATCTCCCACTGCTTTCCAAACCCGTTTAGCATAAGAATAATGAATAAAGATGTGTTCAACCATCTCATATGCCATGCCACATAATTTGCAGGAAGATATTAGGATCATACCTCGACTTCGAAGGGCGTCATCAGTAGGAAGGCGATCATGGAAGAGCCTCCAACAAAGAATTGATCTTGAGGGCTGCAAAAAATGCTTCCAAATAAACTTGCACCACAGAGGATTCGTACCTGAATGGGCATTAGCACGAATCACCTCTTTACAAGAAACCATTCCGTCTGAACTTCCCATCCATATCAAACGATCTGACAATAGAGCACAAGGACTTACAGTTTGAATTACTGAAGCCATATGTGGGTAAGTTATAGTAAATGCAGAAGGCAAATTCCAACCTTTAGAATAGAACTCAAAAATTCTGTTGTGTAAAGTTTTTCTTACCTCTGGTGGGATGCCGAGAACATCAACCAGTGGCTTGCCTAACCAATTATCATGCCAGAAGTCTAAGCGAAAATTTTCACCAACCAACCACTTAGCATTGTTAAGCAGGCTGTTGAGGACATTTTTAATAGAGCACCAAATAGAGGATGACCTGTACGGCTTGGGAATGAGGTTCTTTCCTAAGAACCTAGACCGAAGAAACTTCATGTTTGGTGAATGGCTCGTGTAGATACTCCAATCCAATTTTGAAAGAAGTGAATTATTAAGATCAACTAACCAAGATAAACCCAATCTGCCTTCCTTTGTAGGTTTACAAGCCATGGACCAAGAAACTGTGACTGTTTTCTTTTCAGAAATCAACCCAGTCTAGATGAAGTTAAGAATGGCACGCTCCATTTGATTAATAAGATTTGATGGCCATCGATACACCATGAAGGAGTGAATTAGTGACCCATAAATAGTCGATTTCACTAAACACGACCGGTCTGCCAGAGAAAGAGTCTTGCCTTTCCAACACTGAAATTTGGAAATAATCAAATATGAAATGAGTTGTAGCACCCGCCGACGAAGGGATCCCACAAATAATGGAACTCCTAAATATTTGAAAGGTAATTTACCTCTCTTCATACCCAAATCTGAAAGGATCTGTTGGCTCTAACTGAAGAAACTGTGGGGCCAAAGAAAACCTCATACTTCTCCCAGTTGACGTGTTGCCCAGAGAGGAGCCCATATGTAGAGAAAAGTGATTTCAGCACACCAACATTCGCGTTACACGCCCTTCCAAAAATAATGATGTCATCTGCATATAATAAATGTGAAGGGCAATGAACATTGTTACCAACAAACATTAATTTGAACTTGCCCGACTGTGAAGCTTCTGGCAGGCTTCTACTAAGAAATTCCTCAGCTAGACAAAATAAAAGTGGGGACAAAAGATCACCCTGTCAAACACATCTACTACAGGAAAAAAAAATCCCTTAGCAGAGCCACCAATTAATATCAAAATCCGAGCAGAGAGAAAAATAGAATGTACCCATTCGACAAAGTTGGTTGCAAAGCCAAAGCAACGAAGCACTTCTAAAATAAACTTCCAATCCATAGAGTCAAATGCCTTACGTATGTCAATTGTCAGTGCCATGTGCCCTTCTCTAACTTTCTTCTGAAGAACATTAACCACTTCTGACGCTGTTGCAATACAATGCCCAATATGACAGCTACTCACAAAAACAAATTGTTGCGGAGATATAATTCTCGATGCAATAGGAGCAAGACGTGTCGCAATAATTTTTGTGATAAGCTTGTATACAAAATTGCTAAGAACAATCGGTCTGAATTTCTCAATAACATTAGCATTGGGGACTTTGGGGATCAATATCATGTTGCTGGAATTGAAACAGTGGATGAAGTGCCCATGAATGAAGAATTCCCAAACTAAAGCACATACCAAAGGACCCACTATATCCCAGCATTGAACAAAGAAATTACTTAAAAATCCATCCGGCCCTGGAGCACTATTCGGGTCCATTTCCTTGGCTACCATAAGAATATCCAAATCTGTAGGTATACGCAAAAGCAACTCATTATCAACATTGGTAACTAGCTTAGGTATGACTTCATTAATAAACGAAAAATCCCTTGTCTGTTGGATAGAAGGGGTCGAAAATAAATCAGAGTAAAACTAGATGACATGACGCTCAAAGTGTTCGCGGTTGTCAGTCAAGACTCCATCCACCTCTAAACAACTTATACCCGTGTGAGCTCTATTATGAGCGGCTGCTTTTTGGAAAAAGGAGTTGTTTCGGTCACCACATTTTAACCACTTGACCCGACTTTGATCTTTGAATAACAGTTCTTGCTGCTGAAGGCTGAGTTCCAATGATTGATGAGCCGATAACTCTTGGTGGTGCAATTCCTCAGTGAACCCTTGACCCGATATGAGAGATTGAATACGCAGAAAATCCTCAGACTCCCTTTTGATTCTAGCATTCAAATCCCCAAAAACTTGAATATTCCATCTTCGCAGTCCCATTCTCAAAGACCGAAGCTTGATCATGAGTTGCTGCATAGGCGACCCGTAGGTATGACAACTGGTCCAAGTGGTGGACACAAAATCATGGAAGTTTGCATGAGTGAGCCACATTGAAAGAAACCTAAAAGGTCTCGGGCTAGTGGGAGAGCTCAAAGTGCAGTTTAATAACAACGGATGGTGATCCGAGTGGTGGCGTGCAATGGCCATGCAATTAATATTTTGGAAAACCGAGTAGCAAAAGGAAGTATAGAGAACTCTATCCAGTCGCTGGTCAATACGAGCATTACCATGTTTGCCATTAGTCCAAGTGTACAAAGAGCCAACTGCATCAATAGATGTAAGATCACACTCCTCCATACAGCTGCGAAACTCTCTACAAGAAAGGTTATTAGGAAGTGATCCCTGCCGTTCATGAGCACCCATAATAGCATTGAAGTCACCCATCACAAACCATGGAATATTGGGCTGCAATTGCCGTAAGTCAGACCACAGTTCCCTACGAGCAGAAATGTTAGTAGCACCATAAACCATAGTCAAACATTGTGTACGATTCTCAGACATGAAAGTCATAGAAATATGTTGTCTAGAGGACGCAATGATAGACATATCACTCAAAACCGAGGAAGCCAACAACCATAAAGTAGGGAGTTCTCCACCGTTTATCGCAACCAATTGCAGATTTAAAGAAAGCCAATATCGAGTTGGCACAGATTCCCACGCAACCATAGGTTCAGCAATAGCAACAATGAGAGGATTATGGGTGCGGCACATATTAAAGAGGTAAGGTAAAGTTTTGTTGTTACCTATACCTCTACAATTCCAGTAGAGGGCTTTTATAGATTAAGTTTTAGGTTTGGGTCTTCCTTGTGAATCCACCTTTTTACTGCTCTTATGGTTCGATCGATCCACAGTGGTCCATGCCACTTCCGTCTCAACAAACTTTGGGGACAAAGTGGTGTGTGAGTTATCTGCTATCGAAAGGTCTTCTACCTCTTTAGAAGAATGCCCATCCGTTTGGTCTGCCCAAGAACCTCCCGCAGGCTGTTTGTCATGGTTATTCATGCAAGTGTCTGCTTCGTTTTGTTTAGTTTGAGCAAGAGGGGGTGCACCGGAATAACATTGTTGTTGTTATCCATAGTCTCGGTGAGGCTGTAAGTCAGTAGTTGCATCAGCATAGGCAGTGGTCATTGAATCAGGTTGCAAGTTCGGCTTATCAGCTGTTAGAGCAACATTTTCTGAATCCTTATTGGAATTCACAGAGTTCGGAGCCAGTCTATGGAAAACTTGCTGGACTGGGACCGTAGTTGGTGCAATATATTTTTGCCTCCAGATTTTATGTTGCCTGGATCTACCCCATGAAATAGACATAGCCGGTTTTGTGATCAGCTTAGAGTACTCCTCCATGGGTCGTTTGTTTTTTGTGGCAGGCATAGGATGCATGTCCAATGGAATAACATGTAGCATAGAAGGTCGGCATGTTTTCATAAACCAGGTCAATCCAAAAAGCTTTCCCTTCCCTCTCAATCCGTAAAGTCTTGGGAAGCGAAGGTGCAAGATCTACATCCACTAGCATTCTGGCATAGTGGCCAAAGTCCCCCTCTAAGGTTGCTTTATCAATCCGAACCATGTCTCCAATACCTTTAGCAATTCCCTGTAGTATCTCCTTATCCCAATACTCCCAAGGAAGTCCAAATAAGCGAACCCATAATTGAGTTGTTGATGATTTATGTGCGTGTGGATCAAAATCTGGTATCCATGGCTGGAGTCGTAGGAGTCCTGGCTTGAGTGACACTACGCCTTAACTCCAAACTGATTGTTTAGCATCCCGCGAGGGCAATAGAATGTGGTAGTAACCTTTGCCAAGCGAGATCAATCGCCATTGAACTTGAAGGCCCCAAATCTAATTGAGCTTGTCTTCCAAATCCCCAACCTTCCATGGAGAGTCTCCCTTGTTAAGAGTCAGTCGTCCAATGAGAGAGGAGTTGCAGAGACGGATACGACATTCATACGCAGCCTGAGATATGCGGACCGAAACATACCCTCCAATATCAGAGATAATTAGGTTGGTGGTCTCTTTCGATGGAGAATTCCCACTGACCATCTGTGCATAAGATTTCCTGCATGGGGGTGGCGGCGATGGAAAAGGTGTTGAGTTCACACACGGGGTGGAGGACAGTGGCGGAAGATCTGCATGCTGGCCTTGCGTGAATAATTCAGAAGTTTGTAAGTAGCAGTCCAGATGAGGATCCGGCGGCCTGAAGCCAGCCATAGATGGCGGATGACGGCGGTGACATGTTGCGCAAGCCTTGTGGTGTCCGAAAAAGTTGAAGCCGCTAGGGTTTAAACAAGCCCTAGCACTTTTTCAATCAATTAACAAAAAACCACTGGCTAAGATAGGGGTCCGTTGATTTCTACAATTAATTCATTAGTAATTTGATTTGGCTTCATTTGTTCGTCCGACAAGATTATGACTTCAAATATTCCTATATTAATTTGTTTTTCATAGGATATCATGGAAATTTGGACAAGATAAACAATCTACAAGGTTTAACAACATTGGTGCCTCCAAAGAATCAAATGATGAGTTAAAGAATTTGGCATCAAGCTTCTTCAATTAATGAAGATCGGATTTAAGTTAAGAATTTACATGTCGATCCCTTGTCAACAATTTCCGCAATTCGTCCGAATGCAATACACGGGCACCAAAAAGTTGAACAACCTGTTATAGTTTAGTGGTACTAGAATCATTTTCATAGTTAAAATTAAGTAGAATAAATTGATGTATTGGGAGGGATGGCACTGGGTGCTGGTGCAGTTGTTGAAGTTGACACTGGCACGTTGTTAACGGAAATTGAAGGACACATCTTGTTGAATGGTTAATTCTGAATTCATGTTCTGGTTTAAAAACGAATTCTAGTACCACTAAACTATAACAGGTTGTTCAACTTTTTGGTGCCCGTGTATTGCATTCGGACGAATTGCGGAAATTGTTGACAAGGGATCGACATGTAAATTCTTAACTTAAATCCGATCTTCATTAATTGTGCTAATTATTTTTTGTCGAACTAATGAACTGTGTTGGTGCAGCATGTGGATTGAGTGGAACATTGTATGCATTAATATGTTGTTTCACATGTTGTTCATGTCTATACTCATGCTTCTATCGATCCAAGTTGAGAGGACAATATTTCCTGTCGGAGGCTCCATGCGCTGATTGTTGCGTCCATTGTTGTTGCGAAGAATGTGCTCTTTGTCAAGAGTATAGAGAGCTCCAGAACCGTGGTTTTGACATGTCTATAGGTCAGTTTTCCTGTTCCAACGCAAGTTTTGGTTTCTTGATTATATGTTATTCCAACATTTGAAAATTACGGCAATATGTGTGTGTATTTTTCTAAGGAAAAAAAAAAGGTTGACATAATTGATGGTGGTGTTGTTGAATGGACAGGGTGGCATGGGAACATGGAGAGGCAGAAAAGGATAGCGGCAATGGCAATGGCAACTGCTCCTGTAATTGGAGGAGCCATGACCAGATAGAGGACAGCCACACTGTTTCATTTTCCATTTTTTTTTTCGAAAATTTTATTGAAGATCTAATGTTTCGGACTTTTTTGTTTGAAGTTGCTTATCCTAATAATAAACCTTCAGGGTTGCGATGTCGATACCAATATGATTAGAGTAATAATAACAGTTTAAGCCACAAAATAGGCGGTAAATTATTTTGTTGTCTACTCGTGATCCGATTTGGAGCGAATAGCGTAAATTAATCCACTGAACTCAAAAAAAAATTAAAAGTTTAATTGTTACCCATTTTTAAAAAAACTCAGTAAGGTTCAGACAAAATTTTTTCTATACTATAGATACCCACTGTGTACCAATAAATGTGTAAACGTTTTGTCTAACGCGTCCTTTTGTAATTGTTTATAATTAACGTAATATTCATGCTATGCACAATAAATAATAATATTTTTTATTTTAATTAACAAATAATATATTTTTTATTTTGAAATATTTTCAAAATTAGTACTTGAATAATAAAAATTAAAATATTATCAAACTAAAAAAAAACTATAAGTATTAAATATTTGAAATTGTTATGAAATTTCATAGTTTTAATTATAATTCTTTTTATAAATTAAATGTGTTATTTCTTTTTCTTAGAAAAGTATATAGATTCATTAAACTAAAAGATTTTAATTCATATATTATAATATTAATCAAATAAATGCATATGCATACATTGAATTAAACCAATATAAGTAATATTATCTTAATTTGATCGAAAGTATCAAATTACCTCTAATTTTTATATATAATTTTTTTAAAAAGACTAACACGTTGACACTTGACCAATCTAGTCTAAATCATCTGGTAATTGCAAAATTATATGAAAAAAAATGTGAACCATATTTTTTATCATAGCGTTAAATTTATATAACTATATTTATGTGTGAAATTTTATATAATATGTATTGCCTAACAAAAAATTCTCATTTTTTGTTTTATATTTAAAAGAGAAATTAAAACAGAATATACATGTTAATTATTTGAAATCAATTTAATGTATGAATCATAACGAAAAAAAAAAAAATAAATAAATATATATATATAAAAGTTAAGGAGTCAATATATATATAAAATTTAGGGAGTTTTCTCAAAATTTTCATTAAAAACACTTGTTAAATAATTAAAGAGATATTTATCACAAATTTAAGAAAATTCCTTAAATATATATATATATATATATATATATATATATATATATTGATTTAGGCGGTTTGTGTAAAACTTTCAATTTTAAATGCTTATGGTAAAAAGGGCCCCGAAACAAATGGTGGAAATTACCCCTCCATAATCTTTTCAAAAAATATTAAAATAATATTGTTGTTTTCATAAATATTTCAATTTGACACAACTATTTGCATTTACAAATGAAATCTGATTTTAATATCTGTTTTAAACAAATCAAGTTTCAAGGAAAGAGAAGTGGCGCATATTTAGGGGAGACAAATCAACTCCTTTCTTCTTCATCCTTCTCTCTCACACTCACTGTGTTACTTTGAAAATCGCTCATTTTATTTGATTACAGAGAAATACATCTATACGTACATATACGTCCCCAAATCTTATCTCTCCAGATTCATTGGGTTTCCTTCAAAGGAAAGAACCTGCAATTCGCTCGTTTCGTGATTGCCTCTCTCTCTCTCTCTGATCTTTCTTTTCCGTGCACTAATTTGCCTTAACAATCATTTCATTGTTAGGGAAGGAAACAAGTTTGTGAATTTCTTTTGTTCTTTGATTTAGAATTGCTTTTTCTTTTTGAAGAATGACGGTGGAGGTGTATGTGGATTTATTTTGATGGGGTTTTGTGTGATATTGGGTTTCGTGTGATATAAATTTTTTTCTGAACATGGGAGTGTTGCGATAATGCAGTAACATAAGTGATTTGTGTTGTTCGCGGTGGATGTCATTGTTGTTGTTTTGCTTCTCTCTAAATTGGGTAAAAATTGATTTGTGTGCGATTGACCCTGTTTTTTAGTTTCCACTAATGTTTACTGGGGTATTATTTACTTGATATTGTTGGTCCAATGTTATGTAATGTCTATTTAGGGTTTTATAATATTTTTATATTTTGTTAAGTTTATTGTAAGTTGACGTATGTTGAAGTGTTATTGAGTTTGTTTAGTTCAACGATTTTGACTGTGGTTTTTAGCTTCTATTAATGTACTAATATTTACTTAATATTTATATTGTCGCTTCAATTTATATCCTCGTTTATATATATATATATATAGGCACTCAGATATTCATAGAATATTAAATGAATATTATTAATAAACACATATATGAGTGTGCATATTATATTGAAATTATGTGTAGAGGATGTTATTTTTTGTTTGTAAAGATATTCAAATGATATTGAGTAGATATTGTCAACTAAACGACGTACATAGGCAAACAATACTTAATTTCCAACGTTACTGTGAACAATACAAATATAACATTTAATTAATAAAGTATTACAGTATTATTAGTGGTATATTATGCAAACTTATACTTTAAATAATAAATCAATATCAATAAAATAATACAATAAATTTGAACAAAACAAATAAAATTAAAATTATTTATATCCATCGAAAGTAAACCTATATATATATATATATATATATATATATAACAAAGTTCTATTAAAAGTGTAGACCCTTAATAAAGATTTAGAAGAAAATAAAGACATTAGCCTGCCATCTTCATAGTGAAAAATTGAACTCAAGTGCATCGATGATTGTAGAACCACTTGACTAAGGCTGAGCATGAGTCGGTCAGTTTGGTTCGGTTCTAATCTAAAAACTGGAATTGAACCGAAGAACAAAAATAACCGAGTCGAAAGACCCAAATTTTGGGATAAAATGGTTTGGTTCTTCGGGTCTTTCGGAATGGAGAAACAAGGACGGTTCCGGTTCGGTTCTTGGGACTTTTTTCCAAAAAAAAAAGAACACATTCAATAAAACTTTTATACATACAAATAAATTTATGTATCAAACTTTTTTTCAGGATTCGTGCTCAGCCCTGAACTTCATCTATATATAATTGTTCATATATACATATATTTGTCCATATATATATATAATTAATTATATATATATATATATCAATATAAAATTCATTTTTTTATACTAGTTTCAGTTTTTTGGTTTGGGACGATTCTCGATACGGGTATTGCTTAAAATCCAGAATCGTCTCAAATAAAAATTTCGGGGAGGTTCAATTCAAAAAAAGTCAAAAGTCAACGGTTCTGTTTGGTTCGATTTAAAAATCTTCAGGATCCGTGCTCAGCCATACACTCGACTATCTCTTCTATTTCGATGAATGAATGAATTATGAATACATATGTGATTACAGAAACAGAAATATGGTAATTGGTTCAAAGATGTTAGTCCCAGAAAAATTGCGAGAACAAACTTGGGTGTTACTTCTGGCTCTGATACCACAGCGTTGATCACCTTACTATGCAATACTTCTCACTATTCCACTATTGCGCACTCCATTGCGACTTACTGCGTACTTTGTCTTTTGAAGCCAATGCATAGTAATGACCAGATTTACAGAATATTCGCCATCAAAAGCACCCATGTATTCCTCCATCAATTACTCATCAGATTTCAGAGGATGATAGAAAGAGAAAACCCAAAGAGCCACAGAGAGAAAACTGATTTTGTACTAAACTTGCTTCTGCCTTCTTATTTCACAAATGAAGTCTAATATAGACTTCAGGGGTTACAACAAGACAAATGAGGCCACATCATAAATGACCGATAAAAGAAAAAGGAAAGGGATCAGATTCCTTTCATAATATAATAGATAAAGCCAAAACAAATGGCTGACACAACATGTGATACAAAATGACAAACTACTTTAACATGTGGCAGACAACCACATGTGATACTTTAACAACTTGACCTAAAGTTGACATAAAGTATACATGACATCACGTTGAGGCAGAGCATCTTCTTTCCTTGACATAGACAGAGCACTTATCTTCTTGGTGGTGATGGAGACCTCTGTCTAACAGGTGGACTTGGTGATATGTCTTTAATCTTCGTCCACGTACCCTTGTTATCTTTTAACACATGGAAATACGGACAACAGTCATCGTATAACCAAGGGCATTCTTCTTCTGAAGATGAATCACCATTGTTCCCAACTGGATCTCTGTGTAGCTCATATCCTAGTGGTGGTTGAACAGGAGCAACCTGTTGTAACTTCTCCATGACTGAATCGTGAAGCTGACTAGGTGGATCATATGGACCTTCAAACATTCCTTGAGTGCGTGGGGTCATCGTAACAGATGACGGAGTGATAATGACCACTATAGGACGAGTCTAAAAACCTGCTAACATTGTTGGTGGCAGCCATGGCGAATTATTGATGAAGCACAAATGCTCCACCAAGCTTTCTCGTAGCAGAGGGTTGCCACGAACAGATGGGTATACAGTTCCCCATGAGTAGTAGAGGTTCTGTGTCCATAAGAAACCTTGAGAGTGACGGAAGTAAGGACAATGGAAAATGTACAGGACGATGGAAAATGTATACCTCGGATGAGGGTTGTCCATTTCTTCTGAGATATCTTTCATTGTCAATGGTGGTCTGTAACTTCCTTCTCCAGTCAGTGATATCATCGAACCATTCAAGGAAAGTCCATAGTAGGGATCTGCACTGTTAGTCGTCATTAAGATGGTTGAGTATCTCCTGAGCAGTAAACTCAATGGCGATTTTATGTGCAGTGACTAGACACCATAGGAACCAGAGGAAATCTTCTATAAAAGATGAAGCCATTAGTTGTGGCTTAGTGAGGAAGACATACGGAGGATTGAATACAAAATACCTCGGTATTAGACTTGTAAAGTATATCTCTAGTAACTTTACTCTGAAATGAGTCACATGTGTCTGAGCAAAAACAGTGATTTGACTGGGCTCTTCTTTTCCACTAAGACCAGGTGGAAAGTTTCTTTTTTGCATGGCGACAAGATACTCTAGTTTTGGGCTAGATGAGCTGGATGGTCCCGCCATAAGAATCAGTGGGATTGTGCCTTTTAAGGTGATCACAGTAATTGATCTTTTGAATCTCTTTCGATGGAGATCAATCATCAATTGTCCTGGAATCTTTCTTTTAGGCCGAGAAAAATATTCTGCTATAATGTTGTTGTTGCCTTTAATACGTTTTACTTTAAACTCATATCGACTAAACCATTCATTCAGTCTAAGGCATTGACTATCTGGTACCTCCTTATTCTTGAACTCAAGGATCTTGGGGAATGATGAGTTATCCATTTTGATCAGTAACATGTATCCAATGAGATGGAATCCAAAGCGTCTGATTCCATTTTTGACCTTTGAAGACCGTATGGTAATGTTTCTCTGCATCAGAGAATTGACCACTTGCATGATCGCATTATTCTCTATTTCCATTGTTGTCTTCTTTCAAAAGAACAACTCCCCAGTATTCATCACTAACATCAGTTTGTAGGATCTGTTTTCCTTCTCTGGGAATCTTTAAAGCTAGCGGCTTTTTGCACAGTTGCTTTAATTATTGGACAGCTGTAGTCTGTTCTGGTCCCCAAGGTGGGGCGTTCTTTTTGAGCATTTTTTACAACTGGCTGGTGTGTTGCGCCATGTGCTGTATGAACTGTCTCACATAATTTACAATCCCAAGAAAGGATTCAATTTCTCTTCTGGTGAGATCTCTTTTTGGAAACTGTTCAAGTCCTTCCGCAATGTGAGGTCCAATCTGAAAGTGTCCATTCTCAAAGGTAGAGCCCAAAAACTCTATCTTGGGTTGGACCAGTATGCTCTTCTTATTGGATAACATAATTTCGTATTGATCTGCTAGTGCAAAGAATTCAGCAAGCAAAGCCTCATGGGCTTTCTCATCATCAAAGAATAAGAGGATATCATCAATGTAGACCAATGGTGAATAGAGAATGGGCTCAAAGATCTGAATAATTGCCTTTTGAAAAATGGATAGGGCTACCTTCAGCCCAAAAGGCATTATAGTCCATTAGTACTGGGCCATAGGCATGCAGAGCGCTGTTTTGGCCCTATCATCTGGATGGACTTCAAGTTGACAGAAACCTGCCTTAAGGTCAAACTT
Organism: Flueggea neowawraea; assembly: GCA_948243855.1. NCBI lineage: Eukaryota > Viridiplantae > Streptophyta > Magnoliopsida > Malpighiales > Phyllanthaceae > Flueggea > Flueggea neowawraea. The sequence goes on from CAODLS011009053.1 coordinate 13,652, forward strand.
AGAAAATACTCTGGCCTTTGGGAGATGGACTTGAAATGACTGGATCTTTGAAAGAGGGAACTTGTCATCCCTCAGGAAAATGTTGAGAGGCTTGTAGTCAATCACAAGCCATTTCTTTCCCCTAACTTGCTCACTCCACTTGTTAACATTAAAGGCTTGGCAAGCCCAATCACTGGTAGTAGGCTTAATGAGGCCTTGTTGCAGTAGCTGTAGACATTCTTCCTTTGATAGGACTAAGTCAGAGGGCATCATCCTTGGATGACTTGCTTTGGTTAGATCGACATCTTCATTCTTCTTGAATGAGAGTCTAATGAAAAACTCTGAATTCTTCCAAAGTGGTTTAGGATGTGAGAAGCTTGCATGACTTTCAGAGAACAAGTGGGAGTACTTCGTCATCAATAGATGTTCTCCTAGGACTGTAGGAGTAAGACTGTATAAAGACTGAACCATAGAGTATGGCTTGAAATGCCTTTTGTAATAAACTCCTTCTACTCCAATGGTGAGCTTTTTCAATTTGCTAATCACATCAAATCCAATAAGCATGTCCTTCCCTATGAGCTGTGTGCCAACAACGTGAGTCCAAATTACGACTCTTGGGAATAGCTTTATCCCAATCTTCTGCTGGGTGGTAAACTCCGTAGAGAATACTTTTCCGCTTGCAGCAGCAAAATGGTTGTGTTCTTCCTTCCTTGCTCCTGGAAGAACCTTGGGATTGATCATGGTTCGAGCAGCTCCTGAATCTAGAAATCCTATAGCTTTGATTGACACGTCATACTTTGATCGGAGGATTTCAACTTCCAAGTGAGGAACATCGAACTGCTGTGTGGATGCATTAGGTGTAACCTTGAACACCTCATGATAGTCGGATGATGTTGAGCTGTCAGAATACTTTGTCTCTGTATCAGAGTACAACATCGTAAATACTGTTTCTCGTGGGTCCACCTCGCTTCCCTGCTCTGAGAATATCGATTCAAGATCTTTGACTTGTTTGAATGGAGCAATCTTCATCACATGCTTAATTAACTTAGCATATTTCTCCTTGTTGGGGCAATTGCGAACGTAATGACCTTCTTGACCACAGATAAAGCATCGTGTTGACTTTTTTGAAGTGTTCTTTCTCCTGAACGCTTTGAAACTCCTTTTCTTGTTCCAATTCCTGTAGCCCTTTCTTCTTCGTCTAGAGGGCCTGTACCTTGATGATCCAGAGGACTTAAGGAACTTCTTCCTGCTGCTTCTGCAATCACAATCTTTTTCCTTGCACTTTATCTGCAAGTGAGCCTTCGAGCACATCTTTTTCATCTGGCTATTGCGGAAAAATGCATCGAAGAATTTCTTCTATTCACAGAGGCTAGCAACTGCATGTTTTACGTACTAATACAATTCTCCAAGATTGTGTTGACCAATATCTCGTTGTGAAGCTGTCAGTAGCTTTGATATCCCCAGTTGTAATTCTTCTGGAAATGAAGCAACAAACACCTGCTTCAAATCTCTACTGTTGTATCCTCCTAGCTGATAGTAGATGTCCGTCATTCTTTTGTAATGAAGGTTCAAGTCCTTCTCTTGTAGTGAACAACATTTCATTTTGCAATAATCAGCTTCTCTTCTCTTTCCATAAATGTCGGCATATCCAATAAACTCCTCGTGGATCATTCCAAGAGCGTCTTCATTCGAAACTCTAGTAAACATTAATTGTTTGGCTATGCCCATCGTTGTAAACCAGTCTCTCAATGTGCCAATGAACCTGGACGCCAATTCTCTCAAAATGTCTTCAATGACATGGCCAGGTCTCGATCTCCGCAAATCAGCCCACGCGCTGATCTCTAGCATTCTTTCCCTTCTCTTGGCAACTGGTATGTCATCAAACGTAAACCAGGGACCTCTTCTTGGTTGTAAGGGCACATTAGAAGGTTAAGGTACTCCTGTTGAAGCCAAAGGTTCAAGTTCTTCTGATGAACCTTTATCCTGTCCTGATAATGGAGAAGTCCTGGACGTCTCTCCTTGGTGTTGAGTGGACATGAGGATGGCAGATATCTCAGCATCGTGTTCAGACTCTGATGAGAGTTCTGACATTGATGATGCTGATGACTCTTCTTCAGATGGTTCAAAAGCTGTAGGTATTTCTTTCTCAAATGGACTTAGATCTTCTTCTGAGCTCTCTGAACTAGTTTGTACGACTGAGTCTGTAGATGCTTCTTGTTCCTCTGGAATCGGTCTTTGTTGTAAATACTGCAAAGTCCCAAAGTCTTGATCGTGGAAGCTATCTTCATAGGGATCTTGAGAATCCTAGAAATACGAAGCCATCATAGAAGACAACTTTTCTTCCCTTCCTTCTTTGACGTTGAAGCTCTAGACGCTTTTTCTTTTTCTTCTTTCTTTTTCCTCTTCTTGGATTCTTCCTGTCTCCTCTTCTCTTTATCATACTCCACAAAAGCTATGGAGATTAACGGGATGGAATTCCTTCTAGTTGAGGCCATGAATCCTTCTAGTGGTGGTGAATCTCTTCTCAAATGAGAAGAACTGGAAAAAGTAGGTCTCTCTGTGTGTCGTGGAGGTGGAATAGAGACTTCTCCCATGCTCTGAATCTCTATCTTCAACTTTCTTATTCTGGTGTGTTAAACTTTAATAAGGGAAATTTGACGTCTAAGTCTCCAATTTTAGCGCCTTGTTTTTGGTATGGTGAAGCCGCCTTTGAGTAAAAACGAACCAAGAAAGCTCACTATAAGCCCGTCCATGTCAAACCAAGTCAAAATTATGCAAAGATGGATTGTCGGACCTAACCTAGTTCCTTCAATTATCCAAGTTGTATGAATATTCCAAAAAGGGAGACGCCAAAATGTCCTGCCAAATACAACAATCTGTTCTTCATTTGTTCCTTAAAAGATTAACACAAATCTTGTACTCCACCTTGATAGTATCTAACAAGATACACCCGAAACCCATACTCATAAGACTTCATAGTAGGATATAGTTTTGCATAACTTGCACAAAATCCTGAAGACAACACAACAACCAGAAAGATAACTCAAGAGAGGATTGTGATGATTCAGGAATCATAAAAAACTTATATTAGATTTATAGATGTTAACTGCTTAGTCTCTGATTAACCTGCAATGAAAATGCTGATTATGATCATAACTTCTTGAAACTTTCCAAGATACAGAGAAAGTTCTGCAATGCCAAGAGCAATTCCTCCAGCCGAAAACGTTCCCAATGCACGGTTGAATCCTTTGTTCAATGTTGCACCTTCAAGAAAAATAACGAGGATCACATAAATATCCAACTTTCTGTAGTGACCTTCAGATAAACATATATAAGACATTTCTAAAACATGACTAAATCATTGAAACAAAGAACAAATCAGGTTCTGTTTTCTGCAAATACCAATTTTGATAACACACCTACACTGAATTCGAAAACCACAACAACAGTCAGAATTGCCCAGATGGAGTACTGATTAACTTGATTAAGAGGCTCTCTGAAGAAGATAACAAGTGAAACAAGAGCCAAGGACAGTCCCATCTTGGCAGCAAAAATGACCTTCCTAGGATCTGACTGGCCCATCTTATACAACTCAGTGAAAGTATAGTGTAGGCCATTCCAAAAGTTGGTGACCCCATCAGATATTGATCTAAAACACCTGAACCTACTATTGCCTCCAAAATCTTCACCACCATCAGAGCTGTTTAGGCCAAAGTCTAAGTAACCCTTTCTAGGGAGCAATCTTTCTTTGCTCCTTTCTGCAAAACTGTGCCTAAAAGATCCAATC
>CAODLS011009063.1:0-12274 GCA_948243855.1 Flueggea neowawraea
AGCTTACCCAATGGGAGCATTTTAGAAAATTCATAGAACTAAAAAGGATAAAGCATCACGATGACATTTTTTAATAAAAGAATTGATCGTGATCATTTTAGTAACCCCACAAGTCAAGGAAAAACTTGTGAGTGTGTTAGAGATCCCCTCATCTCAGTGAGTATTATATGGATTAAAGCAATGGAAGTGCAAATGACATTTGAGATTAAACCATGTTGAGTAGTGGTTAAGCAACCCAAAGGGTAAACACCCATTAGAGATAAGAAGACACATGAGTGATAAATCGAGTAAGATATTGATAATTGCTAAAGGGGATTTACTCAACAATATTGGATAGTCTATCTTGTTAAAGATTTAACTTCATCAAATAGACTTTGGCTATTTGGGCTAGTCTATATCTCAACCTACATTAATTGGATGTAGATATTCATTTTCTCAATAGAGAATTTGGAGTAAAAACCTGTATGGTTTAACCTAAATGTTTCATCATCCAATTCTCAAAAGAGAATTTGCAGAAGAAACTTACAAGATTTAAACTAATAATTTCATTGTTCAAGGTTTGACATTAGACATTTTTCAAGAGTGATGGTATATTCATGTATGTTGTGATAATACGATATATTTCAAGGTGAATCTTGTCATTCTAACCTTGTGTGGACATCACACTTGTAGCTAGAAAAAGTCTAGTATATTTGAATGACTCCAAAGATTGGTCGAGATCCAACTTTGAGATTACTAATATGGGTTGACTTTGGAGTTAAACTCCAAGAGATACGTTCAAGTAAATTGTTGTACCTTTTTAAGGGAGATGGATCAACAAAGTACTTGAATGCTTCAAAATACAGAAATGCATAGCACATAGATGCCTCATAACCAAGAGAAAGTCTCTTAGTAACTGCATGTGTCCATAAACTTATGTGAAAAGAAGAACGTGTAAGGAATGTTCTTCATACAAATGTCATGTGAATGTTTTTTGGTGCCTAAAGTATGTGTGTTGATTTTAAGACTATGTCTTGTAGTACACAAGTTTATATTTAGGTGTTTATAATACCAAGAGTTTGCTATGCAATCAAATAAGCTAGAAAATAATGATCTAACACTTAAGGAGGATGTTGGAAAGCAGTGAGCAAGATAATTGGATGCTTTAGAGGCACTACATGGCACTGTGTTATCGCTAGCGCTTGCAATAAAATGAGACACAATTGCTATTCCAAGTAATGATGTGGATGAAAGGGATGTCCATGTTCGGTTATGTGTTCTTACTTGGCCGAAAAGCCACTCCACGTAATAGTGAGGAACACATATAAGTTTGCGGTAAGAGAAGCTGAGACCATAGCTTCATTAACTGCAGTGCAATGGGAAGGTTAGCTATACAGTGGAATGCTCCACTTGGCACTAACTATCACGACCTGTTTTCGGACCATTACCAGCGTACGAGACGAATTGTCTAAGGGAGCCCGATCCATCTCATACAACCTCAAATATTTAGAGGCACTACCCGTTTAAACATTTTAAAACATTTATTTAAAACATATAATAAAACGGATTTATCATATATTAAAATATATGTAGATAAAAACATATGTAAATATAAGTACACAAAATAAATGTATAAATACTGAAAACAAAATCAGAGCATCCCAGTAACCTGACAGTATCTCAGTGCGAAGCTCTATAAAAAACAAACGAAGCCCGAGCAAAGGGCATCAATAACAGAAAGACGCCTCACTGGTATCCAAGATACGGTGTAGTTGTCGAAGCCAAAAATCTGTCAACCTGGATGACAAGGATCAAAAGTAGACAAAAAGAAAAAATGGGGTCAGAACCCAATAAAGAATAACACTCCAGATTACCTCATACGTGCCTCACAAAGATTGGTTTGAGAACGGCTGAAAATACTGCATGCAAGTATAATAAAATATACATACATATACACTACATAGGTAGTAGTGTCTCAAAATCATTTCGAAAATGATTTCAAACAAAGCATACAGCACGCAGGAAAAACATCGTAGTTTAATTTTAATTTCAAAACCAAAGTCGTAATATCAAAGATATGGGACCAAAGCAAACAGGCTGTGGACTGCGCCAACAACCAAAACAAATGTAATCATGAACTCCGCCACTAATCAATAACAAATCATGCGTTTGGCATCCCGAACACATGGCTAACGTCATCCTTGGTAACTGGGATCTATCAAAGTATTGGTATACCAAAAGCTACGTACCCCGTAGCATAGGTGTCCCATATCAAAAGAAAACCATACTACATAAGTATGAAATCATAGGCATCCAATTCAGAATTCAAAGCAGAAGGAATATATATATATATATTCAATCTGTAGAAACAAAGGTGAATATTAATTCACAAAATCCATTTATTATTTTAGTCAATCCTCGGATTAGTCAAATTACAGAATAAGTTTGAACACAGCAAAAACAAATACAATTTTGAGACAGCCTATGTGTCTGAAACTGCCATTCACTAACCTGGAAGTCCAAGATATAGCAGTCAGGCACCACTGGTGGGAGGTTGATCTTACTGGCATGGACAAGAAGTTGAAACAAATATTGGAGAAAGCAAAGTATGATCATGGTACTGTGGCGGTACCACAATGCATGCGCATACATATGCGAATCCAAATACTCAAATGACACCCAAAACCCCATTATGGTCGAAGATCTTACGCTCTCGACCCAAAAGTCAAAATCTACTTAAAATTATAATTTGATCCTTGAACTTTTGTAAAATCACATTTTAGTCCCAAGGTCCACATAAAATTATGAACTAGTCCTCAACGTTTCAAAAAATTATAACTAGGTCCTCCAAGTAACGAGAGTCCTAAAATGAGCTTCCAAACTCTCAGAAATTACAAATCAGTATTTAATTCTTTGAAATTACAAATATGTTCCAAAGTTCTCCAAAATTACAAATCTAGATCTTAAGTTTCTAAAATTTCAAATTTATGACTCAACATCTAGAAATTACAAATCTAGGCTAAATTTTTCAAAAATTTACAAAACTAGATGTTGGACCAAGTTTATTCTCAAAACTATTAAACCAAACACCTGCATTGATCAATCTCAACCTCAAGAACATTAATCCATCAACAATTTCACCAAACAAACATCAAATTTGCCCAAAGTTGATCAAAACCATCCAAACCCTAACCCACTTGAAAAAATCATCAAATCTCTTGATTCAATGCTTTATTCTTGTTAATCTAAGTCCTACTCAAGTTATTCTAGCATCCTTTAGCAACCATTAACTCAAAATCATGCAGAAATTAAAGACCTAATAAAATTTGGCCAAAATCAAAACCCACCAATCAATGCATGAAAATGAAGTTAAATCCATGAAAAAGATGTACTCTTACCTCAGAAATTGGTTAGGAATGATGAACGAAAAATGTGGAAGAATCCCAATTGAGTTGAGAGAGTTTTGGGGTGAGATAGGGGTGATTTAGTGAAGAGAGTCAGGCTGTTGAGTGCTTTAAAGTAGATCTGTGCAGGGACAATGTACGTTGTGCTTATAGTCAACAAACATCGTCGGGGTTGAAACCACATTCAATCACTTTTGTTTCAAATACAACGTACGTTGCACATAAGCACAAAGTACATCATGATCAAATTTAACGTACATTGATCATCCTGCAAATTTTCAGATAATGCACATTTTGCACCAAATCCAACGTATGTCTTCACCCCCATAGCTTCTATACTTGACATCTCTTACACCCGAACTCGTTCCAAACCATCCCCAAGGTTCCTCAACTCCTAAAATTTTAAAAAAAAACATCCGACAACCAAGATCAAACACCAAATAATTATCAGAATCAAGTTAGAATAAGCGGGATATTACACTAACAACCTAAAGAACCTTCGATAATTCTTAATGCCAGTAGAGCTCGATTGCTTAAAGACCGCGAAAATCTATTAGATGTCTAAGCAAATCGAGACCAAGTATCATGTTATGAAAGACATAGTTGCATTGGGACAAGTGAATTAAAGTACAAGTTTCACTGGAAGAAGTGAACTTGGAAATGTAAGTCTATGCGAGACGTAATTATTAGATCCATTAGTAGAAGCCCATAAGGAATAAATTTCTTTAGACCCGCATGTCATAAAAATTTGCAATCCCTTAAAACATGATCTTTAATAAGATCATTGTGGAAAATACACGAGCACAAATGTTGAGAGTTTACATTTTCATTAGTGTTGAGTGTAAAAGCATGTTGGACAGAGAAGTAACCCACTCACACGGGTGTTTACCTTAGTTTTTCCAGTTTGTTGGGGGAAGAACTAAGATGAGGCTGATTTTGAATGTAGAAGAGAGTGTGTTCATAATTAATAGGTCGTCTTGCATTATTTTACAATGATGAGTTCATTGTAAAAAGGCAAGAAAAAATCATATGAAAAGAGACGTATGCCATAGGATAAATTTCTATACCGATCATTAACTGATCAGATGCCAAAATTGAAAGACTTTTAACATATTCTATCTTAAAGTCAGAAGTAATCCTATTAAGGTATGGATTAAGGTTATATGGCAAAATGCATCATAACCGAAGCTTATGTGTGGTTTCGACATTCTTGTATAAACATGTGTTTCTCTAAGGGAAGAAAAGAATACCATAACACATGATCTTACCATGTGTGATATATACACGACCATAGGAATAGAAAAGATTGAAAATTATCTCACTTTTCCTAGTGTGGGATTATCGTGGACATATGGTTCTCGGTATTACCTACCATTAAACCCTTAACACATTAAAAATATGTAGTTGAGCTTGGCTACCTTAGCTTATCATTAATGGTAATGATTGATTCGTCCAACCGTGACTAGCTAGGCAAGTAAACTTGGCTATTTGGATTATCTGGTGTAAGAGGGGAAGTTCGTTTCTAGACACATTTGCACTAGTCTCATAAGTTTGCTTAGTCGACTCTCATGTATCGTGTCATATGATGCGTGAACTTTGAGAAAACCTTTCGTGAGATCGAAGAATTTGAAAGCAGCAATTGTGTGGTTACGAACTAGGGGATACGTTCCAGCAGTCTGTGCTGTTGTTTCATACGCTTTGGTAGAATGGAGTTATTCTACAAGAGACATCCTATAGCGGGATTAGATTAAGAGTTGTTATATAACCCTAACAGGTGTATAACAAATACGCTCTCATCGTATGTTGGTCACACAGTCTATTTGCCTGTATGACGAAGGGATCAAACATGGTTAAGTGAGTACTAATTATGTTGCATAATGATGTATGGCGCGAGGTCATTATCATGATTGGTTTAGTTCCATCATGTGCGAGTGGGAGATGTTGAAAAAAGCGGTCCGTCCATGACGTGTGAATTGAACCCGGTCGGTCAAGGTGTGAACCGAGATCGTAAACCGAGATCAATTGGCAAAACCAATTGAGTTAGGAACGAAATGGACCCATAAGGCCCGTTAGGGCCATTTGGTGGCTTATATAAGAAGATTTTTTCTTCTTTCTTTATATTCCAACACACACACATAAAAGAGTTGAGAGAGAGAGAGAGAGAGAGAGAGAGATTTTTCTCTTACCGATAAGAAGAAGAAGTCGTTCTTTTTCGTCCCTACTAAGTTCTGCACCAATCTGCGTTGCATCTAGACTGCAAAAGAGATGAGCACTCCCGTTGACAACTCAACCATGGTTTCCTCGCGAGACCAACATCGGATTTGATCCTGTTCCGCTGCTGGTTGCTTTAGTTTTCCTCTGGAATCGAGGTTAGTAAGTCAAACCTATTGATTATACTGTTTATTTGTTAAAGCGGTATCTAATTCCTTCATTCAAAATAATTCTTTGCAAAAAACACATTTTTCACAATTTTTCACAATTTTTCAACAGTAACATCATCGTCACTATTTTAAGGTAAGTGAATAATTATAATAAGGTGAATGAATAATTATAATTGTTTAATTCTCTAATATGGAAAATCATTTTAAAAATAACATAGGAATATTCTATATAACAAATCAATTTCTCAAAACAAAAAAAAACAGAGAAATTAATGAGAAAGAAAAAAAAAAGGAGATTTGGCAGAACAAACTTAAAATTTTAGGAGCTCTTAAAGGAACAACAGTTGGATGAAATAAGATAAACTTCACAAAAGAGGGCATAATGGACATTTCATAATCCTAATCAATACGGTTAGTTGAAAGATAATACGAGGGAGATAACACGACGGTTTTGAAAATCAAGAGATGAACTTTAGATTAAGCCAAACTTCAGTGACGAACTAGTTAATTTTCAATCACTTTTCGTAATCCTAACTTTGCCCTCTGTTGATAATATTATTGTCTTCAATTCGTGTCACTCAGTTTGGAAGCCAAAAATGAAAAAAAAATCATAGAAATAAATTTCAACGTATCATTAAACTCGCAAAAATCAACTATCCACGATCAAGGTTTAATCATTAAACAATATTGTACATAGTATTATTGTTGTGGACCTTATTGTCTAACAAAAACTAAGCCCACCACATCAATGTATTGCCAGATTTAAAATGTAATTAGTTCTCACAGATTTATTCTTAAAAGATAATTCGATAGTTTGAGTGAGGAAAGTAATTTTAGGCCACTCTTAGTACAGATTCCTAATTAATGTGAAAATCGTGGCATAATAATAGTGTCACGACCCGTTTTCGGACTATGAATGACGTACAAGACGAACCGTCTATTGGAAACCCTGTCCATCTCGCACAAGCCACGGAGTACAGAAATTCTACCCAACTTATACATTTATTCGAAACATTTAAAGAACTTAAAACATTCCATGAATTTAAAATATTTTATACTGAAAATAGATATAACCATGTATATAAAGAAATAACGTAGATATATCAAATGATATCGAAATAAGTATACAACCGTTATAAGTAAAATCAATATCCAAAATACAAAATGCGTAGCCCAGTAACCCAACAGCAACCCGATGTGGAACACTAACAACGGAAACAAAAGTAGAGCCTAGATGAGAGGCACTCACTACTATCAAGAATGTCTCACTGTGATTGAGGTGTCGGACAGTTGCTGAGCGTCAAAAGTGTCACCTGAAAAATGGTTTAATGATAGACAAAAGAACAAAAGGGGTAAGAATCCCTAGTGAGGAAAAGACACTCTAAACCGACTCCAGGCCTCACATAAACCGTTTTCAAAATAGTTTAAAAATATACCGAGTACGTATACACAAAAATACTATATAGTATACACGTTACATACGTAATAGCTTTCAGTAAAACATTTTTCTAAAACATTCGCATCCAGAGCAAATATCATACAGTCAGACGATATCAGAAGTCTATATATATATATATATATATACACACACACACACACACCAATATATATATATATATATATATATATATATATATATATATTTATTTATTTATTTATTTATCAGAGTTAGAATATGATACCAGAACATACAGAATGATAATGTAGACTCTGCCACTAGACAAAATACAACATGTATCTGACCGGATACACAGTCACACCATTACCCCGGTAACTAGGGTATTGACAGAGCATTGGTATACCAAAGACTATGTACCCAGTAGCTAGGTGTCTCAGATCAGAATATTATAAATAAATAATATTAACAGACGAATATGCAAAGTATAAATCATTTTGCAAAAAATATTTATATATGCCATATATAAATATTACATATCAGAAACAAAAATTTTGTAAATCAATAATCACGTAATCCGGATTATTAATTAGCCAAATAATTATTAGTCCAATTTCATATCATAGTCAGACACAACAAAAGAAACTATATATAGAGTCTGAAGACCCAGCCTATGTGTCTGAAGCTGTCATTTCACTCACCTGGAATCCGAAGCTAAGGATCCAGTCAAACGCCACTAGCAGATGGCTGGTCACGCTGGCAGGAATGCGAAGCTAAAGAATTACAGATAGAACAAATATCAAAATGTGGTACTGTGACAGTACTAAATATATGAAATGCAAATGCAGGTGCTCACACTTACTAGACGTCGAAAACTCCCTTTGGTCGAAGATTAATCGCTCTCGATTCAAAAATCAAAACCTACGTAAAATTATAATTTAGCCCTTAAACTTTTCAAAATTATACTTTAGTCCCTAAGACCTTGTAAAATTATAAAGTAGTCCCTAACCTTTTAGAATTTAAAAATTAGTCCTCAAAGTATTTTAGATTTATATTTTAATCCTCCAATTTGCTAAAATTGCATATTTAATTCTAATTTCTCAAAAATTATAAATATATCTTAAACTTCCTTAAAATTACAGTTTGACTACAAGCAAAATATGGTATTTGGTCCTCACTTTTCAGCCAATACTCTTCTTTAGGTTCTTAAAAATCCAGAATTGAGATTCATATCAAACTCGTTCTAGAATCATAAAGCACTCAATATGATCTCAACAATGTCTCTCAACTCACACTCATTTCAAGAATCAATCATCCAAGCCTCAATAACCCATAAATCATGAACTCCTTCTCAACCAAATTTCCAGAAACCTTAAACCACTCAACCGTCCATAAAAATCAGTTTGTTTTATCGATCCATTTCAAGAAACTAACCCGGAATCACCTTTTTCAAACTAAAATCTTATTTGGCTAACTTAACTCCATCAAATACAACTAAAACAACTCTATAAAATTCTCTAGAAATCATGCCAAACAATATCTAAATTCAGGGACGGAGCTATTCAGGGATAAGGGAGTGTCAGAGCACCCCTTCCACCGGAGGAAGGCCATAGGAGCCCACCTCCGGCGGTGCTCCGTCCCCCTTGAACGGATGAACCCAACACCTGATGGGTTCATCCACGAAGGCAGTTGAGAGGGCAGAACAGGGAAGTTGTCCTGCCCTCTCTTTTTTTAATTTCTTTTCGCCCTAGGTTTAAAAACAATTAACTGTTGTTTCGCCCCATAGTTCTAAAAAAAATAACTGTGGAGCAAAACAGCGTCGTTTCACCCCACAATTCGAAAAAAAATTAATTGACCAGGGCAAAATGACTTTGTTTTGCCCTGGTCAATTCAAACCTAATTTGAGACAGTGGGGTGACATCCAAACCACCTCTCCTCCTCTTTCAGTTTCAGATTTCACTCTCCCTCTCTTTTCACTCTCAAAATATCTTCTCTCCGTCGACTCCATCCTCCTTCATCCACCACCGTTGCCAGACTTTGCTTCCTCCACCCAGACAAAATGCCGCCGCCGCCGCCGTCCATGCTGTTGCTGGCTGCTGGTAAGTTATTTTCTCTCTTTTTTTTAACAAATTTTCTGTTTTGTTTGCAAGAACTTCATCGAGTTGTCTCGCAGAGGTTACTATTACAACGTTAAATTTCATCGTATCATTAAGGTTGCAACTTTTCTAATGTTTAATGATTGTCTGTTCGTTTGTTTTTGTGTGTGTGTGAACTGTGAGGGGTTTGGAAGGGTTTAGTGGGAACCGATGGGTTGAATGAATTTTGAATAGGACTTCATCGTGCAAGGTGGGGATCCGACGAGGACTGGAAGGGGGGGGGGGAGGCGGGGGGAGAATCAATTTATGGGTAAGGTTTTATATTGATAAAAGAATTGATTTTTTTTTTGCATGTGTTTTGGAATGGGTGTTTCTCTTGCTTTCCATTGTGTGGAGTATTTTGTTTGAGCTAGCAAGTTGGCTTCCTAAAGATTGGAATTACTGAACTGTATTGATTTGTTTTGATTTTCAGTTCGAAATTTGAGGATGAGATTAGGTCAGAGTTGAAGCATACTAGAGCCAGCATTATATCCATGGCCAATGTTGGTCCAAACACAAATGGTAGCCAGTTCTTCATTACTTTGGCACCATGTCCATCTTTAGATGGTAATGCCATGCCACTGTTCTGGTTGATTATATAGTGCATCTTTATTTCAACACACTGTGGACTTCATTATATTTGCCTGTTCATTTACATTATAGATTGAAATGTGTGCAGAATCATATGCCTTACAGAGTATATCATTTTGGATTAGCATCATGAGTTGGCTCCTTTTAGATTACATGTTCAAATTCAGGGAGGCTGTTCCTGTGTTTAATATTTGTGATTTAAAGGAATTATTGTTACTGGCTTTGTAAGTTACCACATATATGATGATTTGGAAAAGTAGAAAATTTCTGAGCCTGTCAAAAGATAATTGATTTTAAACACTGGATAGTGTCTTGTTGATATTGTCTTTTTCTTTGAAATATGTCCTTATGAATTAACTTGTGGAATTTGTACTTCATTTCTTATTAGGATTCTTCTTGTTGCTAATTAGTTGCCTGGAATCATACATTTGTCACTTATTTTGATGTAAAAACTTTCTATGGCATTGGTCTCCCATTCCTTTATATGGTATTTCAAAAAATCAGGTTCTGGCTAAGCAAGATCAACACCCCCTTTGTTAGAATCCTGGCTCCGTCCCTGGATGCAGTGGTGGTGACGAATTGGAGGAGACGGAGGAAACGATGATGAAGATGATAAATATATGAGGGAAAGTGGCTTTTGAAATGACAAATAAATAAGAGTATGGGGAGTTAAGAAAAACGGTGTCGTGTGTCGAAGTGGTGAGTGAGGAAGTGGAGAATGTTTGGGTATAGGTAGGGCTGACAATTTCTGTCACGTTTATAACATGATAACATGATTACGGTGTACACGATTATGACACGACATAAATGACACAAAATTATTTTTTTTAATGTTTATGTCATGTATAATGATGAGTGATAATAAAATAATATGATACGATTATGACATGACTAACACGAATTACCACTCTTAGGTATAGGATTGTCTCTTACTGCATGTGCTTCTTGTGGTACTGATCGGTTCATGTTACTTTTTTTTGCCAATAGTTCATGTTACTTTTTAGTTGGGCATTTTAGGCCACTATTTTTAAAATAAATTTACTTCTTAGATTCCCATGAGTATCATTTCAAGAAGGAAAAAAAGATTACCATGAGTATAAAAAAGTGTTTGTGTTTTGCATCACAATTTGCTTCATATAATTTTCTTTTATGGTATTTATTTTTAGTTTTTGATAAATTGAGCAGAATTAGATTGTTAGATTTCAAAACATATACAATATTTGATTATGAATATTAATTTAATATATTATTATTTATATATATATTTGATTAGGAATATATTATCTATACATTTTACAACATAATAATATACTAAACAAAACCAATGTAGGGTATAGTGTTCCTATTTATCATCTAATTTATAAAAAGTTAAGCACTACTTGAAAGTAACACGTTTTTAAAGTTAAAATTAACTTAAATAAAACCAAGCATTGATAATGAAGTCATTATCCAACATTTTCAGAGCATGAAAACTCGTAAGATGAATTTATCACCTTTACCTCCTGAAGAGGCACCACAACTCGACCCTTTTGGTACTATTGGCAGTGTAACAGTTAACAAATTTTAGTTGTTGCACTATCAATGTGTGTAATGAATTATTTTATTATTTCTATTAAATTTTAACTTAATATATTTTGATTTTTCTTGAGTATACTTATAAATGGTGCCCTTTTAGGAAAATTTTCTGCGTCCGCCACTGGGTATAGTGATATGGATTTATATATGTAGTTTAGTGTTTGTGATATGTGTGGTGAGTTGTTTTAACACACTAAGGACTCATTTGATGGCGTAATATATTTTGTATTTAGTGTTGAGTTTAGTTTTGAGTTTAGTTTTGATGATGATGAAAACAAATCATCCATGAAAGATGAAGACCAGAAAATGGTTGTGCTGAAAATGGCTACTATGCAGACAGTAGTGGATACTATGCACACAGTATGCTGGTGGAATCATACTACACACACAGTAGTGGATACTATGCACACAATACGCTGGTGAAATCATACTACGCACACAATATTGGATACTATGCACACAGTACGCTGGTGGAATCATACTATGCATGTAGTATTGATACTATGCACGTAAACGGGGTTCTAGAAACTGACAAATTCAAGACGCTCCTCGGGAATTTGAATTTGAATATTCCCTGACACAATCACGTGAAGTATTAAGAGTGCAAACTTAAAAAAATCCATCTACGCACGTAATATATGGTATTATGCACGTAATATCTGGTATTGTGTATATAGTATCTGTCTTGTGCACACAGTATCTGGTACTATGCATATAGTATCCAATGTCAGTATTGTACAATATTTGGATCTATTCTACAACAGCTCTATTATTTGTTCCAACGGTCACAAACTCCAAGAAAGCTATAAATAG
>CAODLS011009085.1:0-12640 GCA_948243855.1 Flueggea neowawraea
AAATTTAAATAAATAATAAAATATTATATTATATTTTTAAAAATGAACTTGAAGTGTGCTTAAGCTCATAATACTTTGTAAATCAATGACGTCTGAAGTTAAGTTATCAATTTTGCTAGATATCTATTTTGTGCACGCTATTATTATTTTTTGCATTTTTTTCGGGTTTCTTTTTCAGCTTTGGTGATACGTATCTTTCTCACTTTTTTTTAGATATTTTCCTTTTTTGAGTAAATTTATTTTCCATCATATTTATCACAAAATAGCTTTGTTTTCCTCTTTTTGATATTTCCTAAATTAAAAATAAGGCTACACAGACTTGTTTTATTTCAACAAATCTACTATCCGAAGGAGGAGAAATTTCTTCCAAAAAAACAAGTGAAAATGTAGTTTCACCTATTTTTTAATTAAAAATAAATGCTCAAATTACCAATCCATCTCAAGTAATTTAATCTCAAATAAAAATCATCTACTATATATTAGCTTAAAAAAAATGTCTATCTCCCTATATATAAAATCTTTCTTTTTTGACAAATTTTCTCTTATTAAAAAAACAAATAAAAGTACAAGTTTGAACGTTGACTTGAGTTTCTAAACCATTATAGTCCGCTAAAACCCACGGCTAACTGTTACCATTTGTCATTGATTACGCAACCTCAAATGGGTAAGCCCATAACCCGCTCCCACTCCCACTCCCAAATCCTCCACCAAACCACCGCCACAGCCACTACTAATCCCCAAACCGCCATCTCCTCCGCTGGCTCCAAAATCCAATTCCACTCCCGTAAAGTCCGCAAAACACCCACGTCCATCAAAACCAACGTCACTACTACAACCTCGTCTGTTACCATTACCAAACCTTTGTCATTAAAAGGCGAAATCGACCTCGCCCTAGCACATCTCCGATCCTCGGACCCTCTTCTCGTAACTCTAATCGACACTCATAAACCAGTAAACCACCCATCTTTGACGCAGCTTCTTCACCATTTCTGTCTTTAACAAAGAGTATTCTCTACCAGCAACTGGCCCCCACTGCCGCCAAATCAATCTATAAACGCTTCCTGGTCCTCTGCGGCGGCGAGTCCCAAGTCCTACCCGATACAGTTCTCGCACTCTCCGCCACACAGCTCCGAGAAATTGGTATTTCAGGCCGGAAAGCGAGTTACCTCCATGATTTATCTGACAAGTACGTAAATGGGTCGTTGTCGGATTCGTCAATTCTTGAAATGGATGATGAAAAGTTGCTGTCTGGCTTGACGGAGGTTAAGGGGATCGGGGTTTGGTCGGTGCATATGTTCATGATGTTTTCGCTTCATAGGCCTGATGTTTTGCCGGTCGGTGGTGATCTTGGGGTTAGGAAAGGAGTGATGAATTTGTATGGCCTGAAAGAGCTGCCACAAGCTGCGGAAATGGAGAGAGTTTGTGAGAAGTGGAAGCCGTACAGGAGTGTTGGGTCTTGGTACATGTGGAGGTTAATGGAGGCTAAAGCCTCGGCTAATAAATCTCCCAAAAAAGGGGTTAAGTAATTGATTGCTTTCATGATACGGATGCAATGTCTATAATTTTATGCCTTGATCTTCTTATTTGTTGTAATGTAGTCTCAAATGCTTTCTTTGCAAATGATTTCTGCTTAATTGGGGGATGTTTGTATGTGCTTCTTTTGCTAATTTGATTGTATGGTAATTGGGATTTGAAAATTTGTGTCTACAACCTGGTTCTTTTGTTCAATTTTCTTTTGGTTACTGTTTGTTAGGTTATGCAAGTTAATTTCAATTATATGGGTGTTGCAATTGGTTTGGACATTTGAGGCTGAATTTTCTTACAAGTTCCCCCTGCTTTATTGTGTTCTGGACCATTTTCTGAGTCTCTGGTTTCGGCTTTCTGGGTTCTGTTTTGGTAGTAGAACAACTTGAATCATACATTGCTGAATAGGGTTTTTTTCAGCATTATCAACAGTATCTCTATTCTAACTCCCTAAAATAATATATTTTAATTCTATTTTTATTTTATGTTTGATTTAATTTATCTTAAAATTTGTACAATATTAATAAAATATTAATTAAGAGATTGAATATTATATTTTTATTTTTTTTTTGTATATTTAAAGAGGTGTTGTAGGTTTTGTTAAAAAAATTATTTGATTTATAATACAATATTAAATAAAAGAGTTGAATATAAAAAAAATAGAATAAGTTAGTTGAATTTCTAAATAAAATAAAATGGAGAGTATCTTCAAAGGGACTATTGGGATGCTCTAATCAGATTGGTGGGTAGCTAAGCAATTCGTCTCTGTTTTACAGTTTCATTCTTGCACAAAACTTAATAGAAGTTAGCAGCCCAACCCATGATGAGGCGACTCTAACCTATGGGCTCTGGCATCTCAGTAGAGATCTTAGCTGGGGACGATCCTAGCTCAACCCTCAGTTGACGATACATGAGTGCAACTCGATTCGGCTGCTTAGCCCATCTACTTCCAACTCACAACTTTACGAAGTACTAAACAATATCCAATCTGAATCCAGCTCAATATGATCAGTCCTTTATCTGAATTTGAGTTCGTATTCAGTGGCCAGTCTAGAAGTTTCTTGAGTCAGGCGGGTCAAGAATTTGCAGAGTCAAATGAAACGGAGAGTCAAAATCCATGATAAAAGGTTAGCATATATTTGTTTTTTTTTATAGGGGTAGAAAAGATAAGGGTCAACTTGAACAAAATATGTCACCTTGGCTTGGACGGATTCAGGGAGGTGATTGGAAGTGCTGCTGTTACATCCATCAAAGCCTGTGTTATCGTTAAAGAATGTGTTCCTTTGGGCTTTCGGCGCCGGAGAATAGGCCATATTTGCATGCTCGTTTTGCTTTCATTGGTTCAAACTCCGCCAGTATCTTACAATTTGATCAACTCCCCTTTTTTAACTTTTCCAATCATATCTTTCGAGTTTGCACTGATAAGCTCCTCAAAAACATTGAATTACTGTTTTCTTTGGAGATAAAAAGAGCATCATATAATGATGGGCAAGTATCATCAAGTTGCCCGATGCCTTGTTTCTTTTGTGATTTGATGCCTTACCCTTTATTTTGGCCTAAGTTTCATTGTATCGGATAAATGAATGTACAGCAACAATTTATACTAGATTGTGAGTTTGTGTTGGCGCAGCCACACAAGTACATATGTAAATTAATTTTAAATTATAAATAATTTGATGGGTGACATAAATTAAAATTTAAAAAAAATATTAAACATCACATTTAATTTGTAACATTTTTTTTAATTAAAATTTTTTAAATTGAGTGATTAATTTATTTTTATAGTATTGGATATTAAAAATTCTGGATTAGATCGATAATAATTACCAAAATTATCTAAATTAATTATCTAAAAAATATTTTTAAAAATTCTACAACAAAATGATAATTTAAAATTATAAAAATTAAATAAATAATTAAAAATGACTCTTAGACTTTCATTATTATTTATTTATTAATCTGCTAACTTTTAATCAATTTATCATTAATAGAATTGATGCAACTATAAATAATAAGTATATTTATTAAACTCACATTGAAACATTAAAAGATCATCTATATGTCAATTAAGTAACGATTCGTACAAAATTCTCCTAAGAAAAGAAATATAATTTATCAACAATAGAAATATATACATAAATAACTCTTTAACTTATTTATTATTTGGAACACTATAATATGTATAATTTATCTTTTTTTAAATTTCTAAAGCAACAATCTCATGAACAACGGTCAAAAAAATGTCTTTTATTAATTTTGTTAGTTACTGGCTGGCTGGTTCTGTGATTTGCTAGAACTTAATGACTGACATCATATAACTATATTTCAAATCACATTAAGCCTATAATTAATAACAAAACCAAACATTACAAATGATTTGAACAGTCGTTATAGTTTTCACTATTTATGCATATTTAACTCCCAAAAAAGTATCAATTTCTTTATTTTTTTTATATACAATTTGCTTTTGCAATCAACTCCTTAAATTGGCTCTTACATTCTACTTAAAAATAAACATTTGTTTAAAACACCATGCTGCAAAAAAAGAAAAAGTAAAAATAAAGAAGGTATTGCAATGGTGCAGAGAAAGAAGAGAGGGGGCACCGGGGCAGGGATAGTAGTGTTGCTCTTACGAAGATAGACAAGATAACAAAAGTATGGTACAATAAGCTGAAGGATTTTAGTGCTCCTCATCTTTTTCGTGCTTAGTTGACTGGTTTTCGCAGCCAACTTCATTGCATATTAACACACTCGTGCAAATCCTCAACAATATTCCCAAAGATTGCAATAATTGGAAAATTTGGCGTGTCTTCTTTTTTTTTCCCCTCAATTCAAGTCATTTTACATAATTAACTTTGTCAGTTTACCAAATCGTTCTTAAAAAATGAAGAGCTAATCAAAAGGGTCGTCATTATGGCATGCTTGACGGGCTAACTATATAGTATGTGGCTAAATATTAACTAAACTTGCAAATTATATCAACTTGACAATTTTTGTCTAGCTACCCAACAATAGAAAGTAAACAACTTTTCCTCATAAATCAAGAGAGAGGAGAATTTCACCGTCAATATGAGATTATAATTAAGTAATCCCAAAATCTTTAATTTATTATAAAATTTAAGAAACATATCAACGACCTGAGTTAAATTAAAATAAGTTAGTTTACAAAATTGTAATTGTCTAAGTTATGAAATAACAATTGTATAAAAAAAACTAACAAAAAAAATCGTAAATTGATTAAAATTGAGAAAAAAATGTCTTTAATTAAAATACAAAAGTTTTTGGTTTGGAGATATGGTTGGAAAAAATGAAGGGGAAAAAGGAAGGCGTGCAAATAATGATGGGACTGACGAGGCCATAAATCCTAAACTAGATTTGGTTGTCTTGATTCATGGTGTTAGGAAAAAGCCAACTACCATGTTTCTGCCGTACGACTACATGGTATCTCCCTATTCCCCCTTTATTTGCTTATAAAATGCTTTTGCCTTGACCATTAAATTTCTCAATTTAATCAACTTTGTACTGTGTCCGACACCATAGTCTAACTTACATTTGCATTTGCTTAACAAAACAAACCCACATTTTGCATTTCTAGCCACTGTTTTTCTTTTCAGTGACACTTTTACCAACCAAATACGGACTTGTTTGAGAGGATAAGAAATGTGATATATTTGATAAATTTTATAATAATTAGTAATAAATAAATAGTAAAAAAATAAAAAAAAAATAAATATTTTTTAATAAAATTAATTATATAAAATATATTATATATTATCTAAAAATATTATATATTATTATTGCCAAACAAGCTCTACATATATTACTATTTTTTTTCGGGATAACTAACTATTTAAAGCATCTCAACAAACTCTTTATTGTGACTCTCTGTAATATTATATTATATAGAGGAAATTTTCACTCATTCTTCTATTTTTGAATTTGGTATGAATTTAATAATAAAATATTAATTATTGAGAAGAAAAAATAGACGAGTTTAAATTTTACGATAAATAATAGAATATAAAAACACTGTTAGTAATGCTGTTACTCCATGGGTATATCAAAATTTACTAATACATCGTTGTTGTTTGAAAACCCCAGTAGTTCGTCCCTATTTTTTCATTCCACAAAGCATTTGGTCTCTCCGTTTGATACCTTTTTCAGATACAAAAATTAAACTTAACTTGGTTAGCTTAACTGGTGTCCATCAATAATATGTCCCAAACTCGCCTTAAAAATAAATAAACTTCTAGAGAATTGATTTTCTAATAATGTTTTTTCTCTTTTTCTAATGTTTTTTTTTTTCAATTTATTTCCATATTTGAAATGGAGAAATAGTAAAGATGAAAATTAAGAGAAATGACGCAGTTCTGAAGGTTTCTCATTGAAGACAACCAATATGGGTGAAATTCTTAAGAAAAAGAGATCTCTTCCGCTGAGTACTGTTGGATACGTTCTAGATACATTTTGGATACCTTTCTTTCTTATATATTTTTTTACATTTTTTCTAGAAACATTTTGAATACATTCTGAATGAACCTTTTCTTACATTTGATCATATATTTGCGTTGGAACGTATTGTTTTGGATGTATTTTCTACTATACATATAATTATTTTTTTTGATAAGTAGACATTTAATTATTTGCTCAGGAGAAATTGATTATTTTTTGTTTAATCTCTTTTATCTTGTTGTTGTTGCTAAATCAGAAATTTTCGAGAAGATTTAGAAGAAAATATATTGAGAGGATAATCTGTTTAGCAATCACTTCAATTTTACATTTGAACTTGTGCATGTCGTTTCATATATACAACATCATATTGGGTGACAATTTATGACACAATAATACTATTTTTTAGTACATAATTATGATACGACATAAATGACATGAATTTAATTTTTATAATATTTATATCATATATAATAATGTGTGATATGTAAATGATATTACATGATTATAACAGGTCTAACACGAATTGTCACTCCTAACATTTGGTATTTTTAAAATTCCATTAATGCATCTATTTTCTTTTGTTTTACCATAAAACCAAATTGTACAATGCATAACACTTACTCAATATTTGAACAAACTTAAGTTGGATGTATACATTGTCAACCTTTAGCCTTTAAGTTCTTACTCTTCTCGTTAAAAAACAAAAGAACGGTATTTTTGCTATGAGGGGACCTATACACAATACATGTCCATCAATTAGTTTATACACGTAGAGCCATAAAAGTGTAATATAAAATTGGAACACAATTGATGCCACTATTCTTAAAACAAGGTGCATGATAGCTTGGACTGCTCCATGAGATTTGTGTCATCTAATTAAGATAATAAAAATTGAAGCTGAACATACAAAGACTTGATGCATTGCAGGAATCATAACAAAGACAAATAAATAAGAGGAATCGCAAAGGGGTCTCTTGGCTAGGGTTTTGCCACGTTCAATCGGGAAAGTTGTGTTCATGGGAGTATTAATTGGCGAATCAAATAGTTTAAGCATTGTTGTTTTTCTTTGTTGCTTTAATCTTATCATTAATTTATCGGAAATTGTTCCTCCCACATTATACATATTGAATTACTAAATCACGTAATTGCAAGTTAGCATCTTAGATAATTTTATTTTTTAGGCACTAATGTGGAAAGACTGATTAGTTCACGTGGTATTCTATCCACCCATTAGAATTTCATTGAGTTCATTAAATTATCCACTAAACAGACATAAATGAATGTTCTGTTTCATAATTTGTCACTTAAATTCGTTTTTAAATAAAGACACTGATTGTTCAACAACTTCAACTTCAGTGATCACTTGTCTTCATTCAAAATAAATTTAAAAAATTAGCTAAGTGAACCTTAATTAGAAAACTTTTGAGATTAAAGTTTTTGTTTTTTTTCTTCTTCTTCTTTTTTCCCTTAATTTCATCATTGTTATAACATCACATAATTAAAATTCATATCAAGAATCTTTGATTTTTTTAGTAAAAAATAATGTTTGATTTTAGTAATGGATATTGAGTTTCTTTTTTTTTGTAATACAAAGATAAACAAACTCTAGACCAAGCTACTAGTTTAATGGCTAATGCTACAAAATTGTTTCAACGTGGTTTATTAATTTGTGCTAAGAATGTGTCAACATAATTGGGATTCGGTTATATTTCCTGATTATTGGTTTCTAATATTCTACTAAAAAAATTGTGTGTATTTATTTCAGCAAGATATGTTTTCAATCCTAAAATTAAGAAAAAATAATTTTCAAATTCTTAAATATACCCTAATTAATAAATAAATTTTCATATTTTTTTAAATGTAGTATACATGTCTCTGAAAATTATTTTTAATTAATAAAATTAATAAAAAAATAAAATAATCTAACTGCTCTTCCTTAAAAATGAAAACCCAATTCAATCCTCTCATCTGCTCTCTCTCTCTCGATTGACACCAAAGCCTAATGCTCTCTCTCTCTCTCTCTTCTCTCTCACCACCAAATCTCTTCCACCTCTTCTTTTCTTCTCTCACTGCCGCCGCACCTCCCATCACTGCACTTCATTCTCTTTAACACAATTCAGCATAAATCATAACACTTTAACCTCCATCAGTCCTACCACATTCCATAACAAAACAATTTTCATTCTTCTCTCATTCAACCTATCCCAACGAAATTAAAAAAAAAATACATTTCCACTCTAAAAAACACGAAATCAAATCCTAAAGTCCAACCAATTAAACAGAATTCACAAGATCCAGTTACAAAACTCATCCGGAGAGTCGAGAAGCTTAGGCCATTCCCATGGTGAGAGCTAAGGGAGGAGACAAACGACAGGACAGACAAGGAGAGAGAGTGCATGACAGAGAGGCTTAAGAGGCTTCTTCACAGAAGAGGATCTCAGCCTAGAAGCACTGGAAACAGTGCCGAGCTCAAGCTGGAGGGGGGCGCTGCCGGAGCCGCCGTTGCGAGACGGACTGAAAGTGGAGTACATATCGCGAATTGTAACAACAGTGGCGGAAAAGTGAGAATCGACAAGAATAGAGCGAGGGTGAGCTATGTTTGGAGAAACATTTTTGGAGTGATTGAGATGTGGAATGAGCAGTGATAAGATTTTTGGTTTTCGTTAGAAAAGGCAAAAAAGTGCTTTCGGAGAGGAGAGTGGAGAATATATTATTAGGTTGGGTTTTTGTTCTGTGGATTTTTATTTCAGTTTTAGATGAACAATTTCCAAAGACGCATCTTCGTTTTGCAGGGGTGTTGGTGGGTTTGGTCGATCCACACCCTTATGCTCTAATCAGTTAGTCGTGAATGGTGTTGGGGAAAGAGAGATGATGATTCTGGGTTTGATTTGGTTACTGGGAAAAGAGAGAGATGGGTTTCTGGGTTTGATTTTGATTGTTAATGGGTTTTGAGTTTCCACCGCCGCCAGCACACGCCGTTCGCCACTTGCATTCGTGTTCGGCAGAGAGGAGAGAAGGAAGAGGGAGAGGACGAGAAATTGGCCATCACTAACATCAAACATAAATTGGGCAATTAGAGTTAATTTAATTGACTCTGATTTTAGTTGCATAATGTGTTTTCTGGATGTTGTTTGATGTTAAATTTTTCTTTTGTGCAGTGCTTTCTTGGTTAGATTTACCTATTGGGTTGTGATTGTTCTGTGGATTTTTGTTTGTGGATTGGGAGAAGTACTTGAAACTAACATTTGCAGTCAGAAATTGAAGAATTGAATTTTCAGAAATGGAAATTAGGGTTTATGGTTTTAAAAAATAGGTGAAGAGTATTTTTATTTTTAAAATTTTATTTAAATAAAAAAATAAAATATATCAGTAAATTTTTAATAAAATATTAATAATTTAAAAATTTAAGTGTAATTTAATTTTTGATTTTAAGAATGTGTATGTAATATTTTAAATATATAAAAATTAATTAAAATATATTTTAAAATTTTAAAAATTATTTTTTTTAAAATTAACACCACAATTCATATGGTACAAGTCCGAGTCAACTTTGGAAAAGTTGCTCAACTTTTTTTTTTCCTTATACAAAGAAAACAAGAAAAAATAGAAAATAGGCCATCCAAATTTCATGGAGGAGAAAAAAAATGGAAAAAAAACTGGAAAAAGGGAAAAAGAAAGTAAGAGAAAACAGTGGAAGCATTCAAATAAGAGGATGCTCAAATAGTATTGGCCAGGGTGACACAATACCAAAACAAAGAAAGCACAAAAACGACGTGTCTAAAAGAAGGTGCCAACAATGGTGGCATATATCATCAATTACAATGGTGGAAAAGATTGGAAACCAAACTCAGACATTGGAGTTGCAGAAACCTGCAGATAACAGGCGCACCACACAACACACAAAAAAGAAAGCCCAGAGTTAGAGAGAGAGAGAGAGAGAGAGAGAGAAGAATCTGACACATTTCTACTAAAAAAAGACGACAACTGTTGTGTGGACCAGCATTCTCTTTTGATTCTGCTTCTACCACAAAACAAAGATGACTCCTTTGTGTTTTGATTATCTTAACCTTAAACCCGTGTTTTAGAGGTTTTTCACACGGAAAGAAAACGGTTAGCATATGAATTCGAGGTTGCAGGAAGATTCCAGGCACAACCAAAGCAAACGTCAAGTCAAACTACACTTTTTTTTTTCCTCTCATCTCATCTCATCTCATTTCTCTTTCTTTTTTCTTCAGACGTGTTAAGTTAATCATCTAGGGTTACAGAGAGAGAGAGGAGATTGGCAGCGAAACAAACACAAAGGGTATGAAGTGGGAGAGGCAATAATTAGAAGCTGGACCAGTGTGCAGGCCATGGAAGAGAGAACCAACATGACCTTGTCGGTTGTTCTACCAGTGAGAAGTTAGTGTGTTTCTGAGTCTTCTCTTATATTGTCCTACCTGCTCCTTTGATGGAGTCCGGATGGGATAATAGGAAACACAACCCACTTATGCATTTCTTGCCATAGATCTCTCTCTCTCTCTCTAGAAAGGATCAAGCTACACTATTGGTGGTGCAATTACAGCTTTATTACTCCAAGTAATCTACTGTTAAATTTGATCATCCAGGTAAGTCATAAGTTGTCTCCAACGAGGCCCCATGCACATTAATATCTTTTCTTGTTTCTTTTCTTTACTTTGTTCAGTGTCAAGTTGTTATATTAATCTTTTCTAAATCATCATTAATAATCAGCTGATTAAGTCGTTCTACTGCTCATTTCCTTGCTAACGTCTTCAGGAATAGGGTTTGTGCGATTTACAACCATAAACGTCAAAATCAGAATCAACTATACAGACAATATTCTCCAAGGTTTTCTACTGATTAGTTCTTTGATCGAGTTATATTCTTTGGAGTAGACGGGCAGAATCTGGGTTTGGAAACAACAAAGAGTGGATGATGATAAGAAGATGGGTTTGTTTGTTTTCTTGAAAGAAGGCTCAAATCAAGATTAATTATCTTGGGATTATCCAAAAAATTCTTAATCAAGGGGCAAGAATAGGGAAATTTATAAGGATATGGCAAGCTCTTTGGGTTACAACAACAATAATCCACCTACCAGAAATCATTCTTCCTCAAAACTCCCTTCAGCACCTATGAGCACTTCAGCCGTAGAAAGAAGACCAAGTGTCGATCACATCCGTCTTTATCATCATCCTCAACAACAATTGAATCTGCAACCCCAAACTAGAGATCAAGAATCAGTTCCAGATCCAGTACCTGCTACAAGCACAAACACAGCACCAACTCCTAGCAGATCAGTCTCTAGGTCACCACCACCACAGTCTACAACCACCACCAACACTGCCTCCCCCGGCCGGTACCTGGAATGTTTGAAGAATCACGCAGCCAGTATGGGAGGACATGTTGTTGATGGTTGTGGAGAGTTTATGCCGAGCGGTGAGGAAGGCACGCCGGATGCTTTGAAATGTGCAGCTTGTGGATGCCACAGGAATTTCCATAGAAAAGAGATTGATGGAGAGCCACAACATTTAGCAAATAGTCACTATAGAAACAATATTAGCCAAATTAACACATTACCTCCCATCCAACATCTTGCCACTTCACTTCCTCCGCCGCAGCAGCCTCCTCCAATTCATCATCAACACCATAGATTCCCTCACATGAGTACCTTCACAGTCCCAATTGCGCCAATTATGATGAACTTTGGTGGCGGCGGGATGGCTGCCGAGTCATCAAGTGAAGATCTTAATATGCTCCAATCCCATCTGCAAGGACAGGCATCCGCGAAGGTGACTTCGAGAAAGAGGTTCAGGACGAAATTCAGTCAAGAACAAAAGGATAAAATGATGGAGTCTGCTGAGAAGTTGGATTGGAAGATTCAGAAGCAAGATGAGCAAGAAGTGCAGCAGTTTTGTTCCCAAGTGGGTGTAAAGAGAAAGGTTTTCAAGGTTTGGATGCACAACAACAAACAAGCAATGAAGAAGAAGCAAATGTAAGAAAACTCAAACTCATCATCAAGACATTATTTGTTAGTTAATGGGACATGAAATATATAGATTTAGACAGCATTGTCTGTAGATCATGTGCATATGACCAAAACTAGTGAAGATCAACTAGATCGGGACTCACTACAAAACCTCTCAAATTGTCTGTGTAGGTGATTTCTGTAATCTTTTAGACATGTCAGTGATTAGAAACATAATGCAAGAAAACATGAAATCTAGTGAGACATATTGAAATCCATTCAGTTTCTTGTTTTTTCATCATCAAAATAGCTCAAAACTGTTCCAAATTCAACACAAAGAAAACGATACAAGAAGAATGCCCAAAGAGCTTTCAATAGGAGTGATGAACTAGTGTTTTCCCTTTTTTTTTTTATTTTTTTCCTTATCATTTCTTTTTTGAATGATTTAAAGGAAAAAAAAAAAAAAACATAGCATGCGGTGTGACTTCTTGAATTATCGAACATGGCCCCCCTCAAAACACACATGGAATCTTGATTCCTTGAACCTTACCATAAAGCATACACAGTTAACTCTTATGATTTAAAGCCGAAGAAAACGGGATGTTTAAGGGCCACAATTGATGAAGTTGGAGGAAATAATACAAAACAGCTCTCAAAATCTATAGTTCTTTTCCAATCATATTACTCGCTTCAAATTTT